>JASDQU010098876.1:1134-15906 GCA_032191745.1 Picea mariana
ACCCTAGACGTCATCTAGAGCTAGGGTTTTCATTTTGGAGGCATTTATGAGCCTAGTGGCACATGTGGGCATCATATGGGGCCTCTAGAGGCCAAGCGCCCTACATTTTAGGCTCAACATTCCACCTTAGGGCCTCAACGTCACCCTAGAAGGGCATGACGTCACCTTTGGAGCTATCTTTAGATGCTAATTAAATTTTCTTATGTCAAATTTGAATTTTATTGTAAAATGGCCAGGTCGGCCTTATTTTGACCTAAAATTAATTAAAAGTCAAATTTTTTGTATAAATAAACATAGAGTACTCTCATTTTACACATCACAACTTCTCACACAAGAGAAGAGATCTGAAATTTGTGCCCTAGTGAGGGCTATTGGCTGAAATTGTGAGGCGCACTCTTGTATAAGGCTATTTTTTGCAACTTGGATCAATCTTGGAAGTTTTTATGGTGATCTTGCATGGTATTCTCATGATTATTCTTGGTGCAAGTAAGTAAAATCTGCATTTTTGTCATCTATTGAATGGTTTGTGTATGGTTTTATTTGCTCATACAAGATTATGAAATTGCATGGTATACTTAATGCTTGAAGTAAGGAACTTAAATTGCTACTTTCTTACTTTCTATTTGCCAAGTTTTTCATTGAATTGATCTAGTAACTAGTGAAACCCTAGAGCCCTAAATTGCTAGCACTCTAAGGATTTTGACTTAGTTGTCTTTGCATAAGTTTTACTCCATAAGAAGCCTAAGGAGAGCAAGGTGTTAGGGCCTAGAATTGCCTACACCCTAGCATCTTGTCTCTTGAGGTCAATGCATAGGGGGACTTAAGTTACTACTTCTCCTATGCATTTTCCCTCTTAGACTTTTGTGCATTATCAAATTGATTTGCAGCCTTAGAAGAAGTTGTCCACTTTGACCCCATAAGCCCTAGAAGGCACTAGTTCTTGCCTCTCTTGTTGAAGGATTGATCAAACACTCAAACACTCTTCTCCTAAGCTTTTACTAACTATCTCTAACCCTAGTTTACCCTAGATCACTAACTTATTTGCTGTTGTTATAAATGTTTGTTACAACCATATAATTGCAGCAAATTTTCTGCATACTCAACATTAATTGCTAGCTAATCATTTCAGAAATTGCTTATGACAAGTTATTATCATTCTACTTAGTCAATGCTATCTTTTCATTGTCTTTTCAAGCTTTTCTAAGGAATATTTGTTGTAGCTGTTACATTTTATCAATTGTTGTTGTAAACTTATTAACTGCTGCAATTTCATATCAACTAGCACTTATTGTCACTGTCCATTGTCTACTGGTCTATTATTATCATATTTGTACTTGGAATTATTGTATATGCATGCTATATTGTCTTGTTTCGGGCAAGTACATCAAGCACTTCATTAACCTCATTTTTTAGACACAGATTTAGTGATTTTGGTAACCAGTGAGGGGGGAATATATCTTGAACATAACCCTAATTTTCCAGCCCTTTAGGTTACCGGGGATGCCTCGCCTGGGGTAGACCTTGCATATCCCTAGAAAGTGGAGATTTCCTATTAAGGTGACAATGATAGGATATCCTGTTTGTTACGCCAATCTCCCTTACTTGTCTTGGGCTTTGGGCAAGTACAGATTGTGCGATAACAATACTTTTCTAGATAAGTATTGTGTTATGGTGTGAATTTGCAAGATTGTTATTATTGAGTTTATGGATCTATTTGTGTAGTTGTCACTGAATTTTTTCCAAGGAAAACCTCGCAAAGAAACCCAAGGGATGCTTCCCCACATTTGTGGATAGCATCCTTATTAAACTCGTCGACATAGAGTAGTGCACCTCACCCAAGCGAGCTCAAACCAAGCACTATTGGCATGGAACTATCCAAATGCCCAACAACATTAGGGACAAGTGATTGAGCTAACCCCTTGGGTTTTTTTTAAAGGAAAACCTTGGAAGATCTCCCCTCTTCCTCAAAATATTCAAATGGAGGGTAGTTCAACTACAAGCCACAATAGCAATTGGTGACCTCGAGGGGCTCAATCAGATTTGACCTATGACCTATGGCCACCCTATCCACAACATGCCTTGGGTGGATGGCTCAATTGATTAAACTAACCCTTGAGGCTTTGTAATTGTAATTGATTATATGATAATGTGATTTATTTCTTATCAGTGCTTGCATGTTAGATTTATGGTTGTTTCATAAATTTTCGTTGTGGTAAAGAATGATCACACATACTTATTGTTGAAGAGTTATTCCATTGACGGGATCAAAATTATGAGCACAAAATATTTGAATATGCACTCCATACTTAATGATGGGTAAATGTGAGTTAAAGAGCATTAAGAAAGTTGGAAAATTGAGAACCCCACCAAGCAAAGGCCTAGGTACATTAGAAACTTTTCAAATTGGTAATTGGAATATTGTAAATATATCCACTAATATAAACAATATATAAAAGTCAATGGGGGCTTGGTTATTTGGTAAAGTGGGGGTGTTGTTATTCCCCTCACTAAGGTTCAAATCCCCCAAGAGACATGTTTTCCCCTCATGGGCCGGCATGCTCATGTAAGAAGGCTATTTTTTGCGTCGTTTTTTGGCCAAAGAGTCAAACTTGACTTGGGATTTAACAAAAACTCGTGAGTCAAGCCGATAATGACTCAAGACATAGAAAACTACAATAAATATAGATTTTCAAGAATTTTTTTTGCATTGAATTTAGAGTAGACATGAAAAATTACACTAAATATAATGCAAAAATAATATATCCAAACGTATTCAAGTATATCATACAATTATGATCGATCATCATAACATCAAGATTCAAAATCGCCATGGACCTTGGCTTGACATTATAATTCATGAACCAAAATGAATAAAGGTTCTCAAACTATCCAATGTCAAGAATCAAGACTCAAAGAGTCAAATCTCAAATCATAAAACAATCTAGGCCATCCAAGGCAATGCACCTGTTAAGTTGAACCATATTTAGTGATGAGGTGGCTAATCTCATTACCAACACATGTTGCCTAGGCATTTTCTTAATTCTTCTTTGCTAAACTTCAATTTCTATGTTTTGATCTCACAATGCTCAACTCAAGGGGCATAGGAGAGAAAAGATGCACTATTTTGTATCACAAACTATAGAAATGGGAAGATGCACTGTTTTGTTTCACAAACTATAGAAATAGGAAAAAACGTTAAGTCTTATGAACATTAAAAAACACACCAATTTCTACTTTCTCTGTCTAATGTCCTATGAATTTGAGTCCATTACCATACACCTTAAAATGGGGGTCCCACTTTTCGCTTTTAATGTTAAAAATTTAAGTTAGGAAAAATATAAGTATGACAAAAATTAAACACACTTTCAAAGAACTAGATGGTTTTTTATGACTCTGTGGGTTTTCCCTTTAACTCGATGGGTTCTTCAAGAAATCTATGGGTTTTTGGCGTGAATCAACAGTTTTTTCATGGAGGTGGCCAGTCAACCTAGGTCTAGGTAAAACCTATCAGATCCAAGTCAAACTGACCCATCTAGGGCACCAAGTAGGGTAGGCTTAGTGGTTATCCAGTCTACCTGCCAAGTCATGTGACTATGTTTATCATAACATGTGAGACGTACTTGCTTCATTGTAATAAATAAAATCTACCTCAAGAAATCATGTCCTTGAAACTTTTTTAGATAAGTATTGTGTTATGGTGTGAAGTTGATAGATTGTCGTTATTGAGTTTATGGATCTATTTATGTGTAGTTGTAACTGATTATATGCTAATGTGCTTTATTTCTTTTTTCCCAAGGTAAACCTTGCAGGATTTCCCCCTCTTCCCCAAAATATCAAGATGGAGGGTGACTCAACCACCAACAACAATAGTGGTTGGTAACCCCAAGGACCTCGACTAGATTTGAACTTGTGACTATGGAAATTTCTCAGAATTTAAAATTTAATTCAAAACAGAAATTTCACCTTCAACATAGAAGGTTTCTCAGATCTTAACCCTGTGAATTTTCAGGGTTAGGGCTGCTCTAAAACAAGTTACAAGACAACAGTGGAAAGAGTATGATGTTTCATTTCCAAACAGCCCAAACTTCCTGGCAATTCAAGGTAAAAAGATATCAAACCAAAGGGATAAGTTTCAGCCCTTTTAGGGCAACTTATTAGCCAATAACCAGATCTGAAAATACTCTTTTACAGCAGTGATAACAGCAGTACAACAGCAGTATGAAAGCAGTAAAATCAGCCCCTTGTATTCTTCACTTAGATGTCAAATCACTTAACAATTGTCCTTTTACTTATGTCAAATCAGTAAGACATATGGCCGTAAATAACAATGCATAAAGAACATATAGCTGAAAATCAAATCTGGAAATTGCGCAAGTTTTGGACAGCTAGAAACTTCATTAATATGCCCAAGAGAAATTACATGTACATACCATAGCCTTCTCTCAAGGCTAGTACAAATCCTCCTTGCTCTCCAAACCCTAGCTAGGGAAAATCAACAAAACCCTAGCAACCAAAAAAATCCAATGTGCAAGAATCACTCCAACACATCCTCCAAGGCAAGAAGTCCTCTCCTCTTCTTCTTCACAATTCCACCCTACAGTTTTATCACAAAACCCTAATCTCCAAACTCCAAGGGATAAACCCTAACCCTAGACCTCCAAGATGCTCCAAGATACTCCAAGAAGACCAAGAAACCATAGAGACTCAGGGGAGAGAGATCAAGCACATGTGAAGACTCTAGAGAGAGAGAGAAGGTAGTGCGCACTCTTCTCTAGGTCACAACTCATCACAGGAGTGAATACAAGTGAATGAATGAACATATATGAATGGAAAGACTCTCTCCTTCCTCTATTTATATGAGAGGTAAGGAAGGCCAACAAATACAATGTGGGCCTTAGCCCTTACAAGCAACCTACAATGAGCACTTGTAGGCCAACACAAGTGAGATGCTACACTCTAAAATACATGCCTCATGCTCCAAGGTGATGTCGTGCACAATAATGGCTCCAAGATGAAGTAGCTACACAAGGCAAGTCCACATCCCTCTATCACAAGCCTCCACAAACTCCATCGATCCTCCTAAGCAATGTACTCCACTAGGTCAATTKCCCTTGCAAGAATACTATGGAAAGTTGGAAACCCTAGGCATACTTGAGCCATCTCCAATCGTCCAAATAGGGATCCAAGCTGCCACATGCAAACTAAGGCCTGWTGCCCTCCTTCGAGCTGCACAATGTCCTTGTCCCATGTAGGGCACTCTCCAAGCAAGTGGATCCTTCATGCGGCCCCAGTSAAGGGCATCCACAAAACTATCAAGACAACTCAATGCCTAAGAGAAGAACACTAAGTCAATAACCATTTGAGGTCAAGCATCCACCAAGTAAGCTATCTCGATTCTCAACTATGCAAAACCATCAAGGAATATCTCTCATGTGCCAATCCATCTTGGACCATCTAGGAGCTAAACATACAGCATGTACCCCAAATCTCATGAAGCACCCCAACCATGGTGTAAACACTTTCGGAGTTACCCTGATAGTTCACAGTGACCTATGGCCTCTCCATAGACAACATGCCCTGGGTGGATGGTTCACCCAATTGCACTAACCCTTGGGGCTTTTGTGCCATATTTCTTATCAGCACTTGCATGTCAAATTTATGGTTATTTCATTCACTTTCATTCTAGTACATAATGAGCACACATAATTATTGTTTAAGTGGTATTACGTTGATGCAATTGAAATTAGAATAATCAAATATGCACTCCATATTTATAGATGGGTATAATGTGTGTTAAAGAGAATAAAGGATGAAAAATTTAGAACCCCCACGAAGTGAAGATGCAGGTGCATTACAAACTTTCCAAATCAACAACTAGATATTATAAATATACCCACTAATATGTCAAGTGGGTCCTGCCTGAGTGGTTGAGAGGAAAATTGTTATCCTCCCCACCCGGGTTCAAATCCCACATTGTGACATGATGCTCTTCGTGAGCCATTTATTGAATATCATGATCATGATGAGATTGTTGACAAAGCAATCAAGCCTCTACAAAATCTAGTTTACCCTAGGTACTGTCCTCAGAATGAGGGTAAGTGCCCAACAGGTTTCCTTGGGATATATGTGTATGTGTGTCTATATATATATATATATATATATATATATATACTCGCTAATATAATTTAATAATTTAATATAATAGTCAATGCAACTTGGTTAGTTGGTAAAGCGGGGGTGTTGTTAATCCCCCCACCGAGGTTCAAAGCCACTAAGACGTATGTTCGCCCCTCGTGGGATAGCATCCATGTGTAAGCGGGTTGTTTATTACATTTGGGACCAAGTGCAAGTCCTGGGTGACTTTTGAAAAATAGATACTCATCGTTTACGATTGGTTAGCCAAAGGATAGCTACCATCAAAGTCACTACACTTGACTCAACATAAGACCCATTTTCAATGAATAGTCAAACTTGACTTAGGACTAGGCAAAAACACGTGAGTCAACTTGACAAAGACTAAATGTATTGAAAAAAACAAAATACATAGATTTTCCAGAAAACAAATTTGCATTGAATTTATATTAGAAAATGCAAACATATCCAAGTTATCATACAATTATGATCAATCATCATATCATCACTCTATCAAGATTTGAAATCGCCATGGACCTTGGCTTGACATTATAATTTATGAACCAAAATGAACACAACTTCTCAAATTGTTCAATGTAAAGTGTCAAGACTCAAAAAGTCAAATCTAAAATCATATAGCAACCTAGACCAACCAAGGCAATGCACCCATTAAGTTGAACCCTATTTAGTAATGAAGTGGCTAATCTCATTAGCAACATATTTCCCTAGGCATTTTCTTGATTCTTCTTTACTAAGCTTTGATTCCTATGTTTTGATCCCACAAAACTACACTACTCGACTCAAGAAGCCTAGGAGAGAAAATATGCATTGTTCTCTTTCACAAACTGCCGAAATGTCGAAATGCTAAAAAAATTTTAAGTTCACTAAAAACTTAAAAACACACCAATTTCTACTTTCTTTGTGTGAGGTCTTATGGGTATAAGTCCATTACCAAACATATTGAAATGAGGGGCCCATTGTTAACTTTTAATGCTAAAAATTTAAGTGAATAAAAGTAAAATGTAAGTAAAAGTATGTTAGAAGTTAAATACAAACTCAAAGGACTTGATAGTTTTTTCACGACTCTCAAAGGGCTGGATGGGTTTTTCGTGATAAGGCAGATTTTTGCATTTGACTTGATGAGTTTGTCAAGAAATCAACCTTGTGCTTGTCAAATCAATCCATCTAGGGTCCCAAGTAGGGTAGGCTCAAAAATTCCTAAGTCCACCCACCAAGTCTTGTGACTATGGCTATTGTAGCATGTGACACATACTCACTTCATAAATTCCCATGCTAGGAAAAGTGTCAATTGCTTGTTTTCACCAAAAACTTCCATCAAAAAATAATAATAATAGAATTAAAAATCGCATTCTTACATAAGCCACTATTTATATCCTTTAATTTATTTCATATAGCTCCTATATTGTGCATATTTTATACAAATGGTATGTATCTTCTATGGATACCAAATATGCATGGGTAACCTAATAGTCAAAGTCAAAATGGGCATATTGTAGATAGCCTTTTGCTTTTAAATGTGTTAATCTTCATCTATCTATGTTGGTTCTTTTGACATGTAAATATGTACCCATTGTACTTACTAATGTTATATGTACATCCATTTACACACATTGTTCAGTTTGTAACCCCTTTTGTAACTTGGTATCACAGCATATGTCTATGCCCTTTTGGCAGAAATCTCTAAGGGATGAGACAGGTACAAGTCCCTGGAGATTTTAGGGAATATATAAAAACACTAAAAGCTGGCACCCCAGCCAAAGGAACTCACTCTTTGTTGTTTCTCCCATCACTTTGAAATAAAAACCAAACAATAAGAGGTACAAAGAAGGTGTACTAACTTTCTGAGAATTGCGACAAATTTTCCATTCGGGTCCAGCAATGCAACGTCATTCGAGTGCCCGATTGCTTCCTTCTGCAGGTCATCAATGGCCAATACAATCGGTACCGACATATTGACAACTGAACCATCCTGCAGCCTGAGGGAATTGAAATGAAGTGTTTGGAGAAACTCGGCCTGTCTCATGAAGCCCGTAAGAGGGCTGGCCCATCCTTCGCTCACAATATGTGCCCATTCCAGATCAATCCTTGAGAGCCTGATCCGAGGCAGTGAAGAAGCCTCCCTTTTCAGTGAGGCCCTCTGAGCCTCTGGGACAATCAGCTCCACCAGCTTCCCCCCATCTGGCTCAATCAGAGAACACCTAATAATACCTTTTTTTCTCATGCAAGCAGACATTGGGGACTCCAGTAAAGCAGCTCTGTACTTGAAACGAACAGAATTTGTGTACAAGGGATTCTGTGCACGGAAAGGGAGCCCTTGATGCGGGGATTGAGCTCTGGGTGTTCTGAACATTGCTGCACCTGCTGAAGCCATTCCAGAAGAAATAAAATGGTTGGGTAGGTGCCCTAAGTTAGAGGATAGTTGCTCTTAGGATATGATTCTGAAATGGGCACTGGAGTTTCCGAGAATATCTGAAACAATTGCCACAAAACTTAAGAAATTCAGGCGACTTTTGATGTGGGTATTTAACTTCCTTCTTAATTCAAATTTGCAATTGTGAAAGATCAGAAACTCTCCATATTTGCGAAATCGCCCGTGGGTGTCTGCATTTTCCTCAAGTTTTGCATTTTCATGCCGGATTTAGGACACATTTTAAAACTCTTCAACGGCATTGGATGTACTTTGAGGTCTATATGGTCTACATTCATTCAGTTTGCTTGGGCTGTTGGAGTAGGAGGCCACATGTGATGGACGACGTGGGAGTGGGAATGGAAAGAGAAGAAGCGTATCCAACGTGGCAAGGGGATGAACCTGGACCTCTTTTTGGACACCTGCTCGTTATTTAAATGTGGCGTGAAATAGTTGTAAGGGGGATGAACCTGGACATCTTTGTGGACACCTTAAAATTATATAAATATGTGCCATGACATAGTGCATAAGTCACATCAGACCTTTGACCACCCTTTACAGTTTTGTTTATTGGGATATAAAATCGGAATACATTAACAAATTGTAATTTGAAAGATCCGAAAGATTCGAGGTCATGTGATGACCAAGAGCATTACGAACAGTTGAAAGCCACACGGCATTGAATTGCAATAACAAATTGCAATGCGAAAGCTCTGAGCTCATATGATGCCGAAGAGCATTCGAAACCATTGAAAACCACACGGCAGCCCAGGAGCTCTCTAGATTCAAACCATTGACAAACAAACGACCGCATAAAACTAGGGCTAATATTCGTGTAACATAGGGCCAAAAGCTTACCATAGTTTCATGGCCACACTTTCTAAGATTTAGAACTCCGAGGTTATGGGCATCGGTGTAACGCTAATTGAAACAGAAATAGATGTCAAAAAACGGAGCATTTAATGAGTCAGATGTGAGCATTTTCTTCTCAAATATTGTCATGGAACCATTCTCTCGTTGGACTCATCACACCAATAAGAGTGACAATGAAGTAGAGATTAGCTTAAGGGGAAAAAATTTGGTTCCTAAGGTGTGTTATTGTGTTGGTTCTTAAGATAAGAAGAAGCTCGAAATAAGAGATGTAATTATAGAAGAAAAGGATCACATAAATCAACAAGAGTTTGATGAAATAGTGCACACGCACATGAGAAGTGCATGTTAGATCTGTGATTTGTAGAAGAAAGTGAGCGTTAAGAGGAGAGGTTGAGAGATAGAGAGAGATGTTGGATCAAGTAGTGCTAATATATTTTAGATTTTATATGTATTATAATCCATATATCAATGGGAATGAGCAAAAGGTAGTTAAGGAAATGAGTGAGTAAAGAATGAAGCAATAATGGAAGCTCGAATAAAAATTTGGCATAAAGCATAAGCTAGTACTGCAAACCACATAAAAGGATGTGCATACAAGAAGACAATTATGCACAAGGAAGTCAAAGAGGCATTGAGGTGGTGAACATATCATGCCAAGAAAAGGAGGAGAATGATGATTATGAGGTGGCAGTCGAGATGGTTGATAGAGAGAAGGAGAAAGGAAGATGGAAGGTTGTGAAGGATAAGATGAGAAAGCATGGAGAAAATTAAGTTGGCTCAAAGAAAGCAAAGGTCGGCTTCAAGGGGAAGAAAGTTGGCTCCTAGGGTGTTGGTTTTTGAGATGAGAAGAAGCTCGAAAGAAGAGATGTAATTCTAGAAGGAGAGGATCCCATAGCCAATGAGAATAGTTCAATGAACCAGATCATGTGCATAAGTTGAGAAGCATGTGTTGGATATTTGATTTGCACAAGTGAAGGTTGAGAGGAGAAGCTGAGAGTGTTGAGAGAGAGAGAGAGAGAGAGAAATAATGCTAATATTTTCCAGGTTGTATACATGTCATGAATCTATATATTAATTAGAATGAGTAGATTCTTTAGAGAAATTTTATTTTACTCCAAAATTTGTCTTGGATATTTGTTTGTTATTTTTGCTCCTATGTTCTTTGTTGCATAACCTCTGTAGTTAAACCTCAATGAAATCCTTTGTGGGTTCCATTGCATGACCTTGTTGCATCATTATTGGTATCAGAGCCAAAGGATGGTGATTGGGAAGAACGCTTAAAGTTTAATTTTAAAGAATTAAAACACTGAAATGTGTAGCTATGGCAAGGAGAGAAGGTAGAATGGTCGTAAATAGAGAATTGCAATAATTAAGAAGAAAGAATTGAGGAATTGGAAATAAGATAGCAAATTAGTGAAACCAAAGTTAGTAGATCTTAACCAGACACTGAAGAAGAAGAGAAAATTGAATAAGAAAGTGGTGTTGCAACCTAGTTGATTAGATTCTTAAAGAGCAACAAGGGAACCAAAGTTGAAGTTTCACATTTTGATGAAAGTTCCAAAGTAGAGGCATTGATAGATTGGATCAATGAAGTGGAAAGACACTTTCAATATGAGAAGTTTGAAGACCCTAATAATGAAGTTCACAAGTCCCAGGTTGAGAGGTTACTCTGTTATTTGGAGGGATTTTGTGAAGCACAAATGAGTTTGCAAGGATAAAGAAAGGAAACAAACTTAGATCAAGCCACAAGAAGACAACCAAGTTGGTGAAAGTCAGGTAGTGTTACAGCCCCATCAAGGTTTGATTCCTCAAATAAGTGGTCAGCGCTCTAGCTCAACGAGGTCATTAATTAGCAAAGTTGTCATGGTCATTAAATCAATTCAAGTCGTATATAGCCAAGATGGAGTACTTGGAAGTATCGATTTCTTGAAAGTTGTTGGCCCTTGACCAAGTTTTGAGGAAACATTGGTCGTGTTTGACCACTTTTGGGACTTCGACAGGCTTGTCGAAGATGGAGCGCCCAGGCGAAGCGAAGATCGCGGGATCTCACTCATTTTGCGGGTTGTGGACCCAACAAAGGGTTATTAGGGTTTATGTAACGGGTATGGGATGTCGGCCCATGGGTTTACCCATGATTAGGCCTCTTTGTAAATGTATAAATAAGTAGTTAACCGATGTAAGAAGTAGATCTGGTGGGCTAAGTGCACCATATGTTGTAAGAAGGACTAGAATCGGCTTAGTACATAACTATTAATGGCTATGTGCATAGTAGGTTAATATCGGCTCAGTGCAAGAAGTTGGAAGTGCTTTGTGCAGATAGACAGTGTACTATTTTGTGTTATTAAGGAGTTGGCTATGTGCCTTGACCTGATTTTGAGGAAGGTGGATCTAGTGCATTGTGCGCAGATAACCTGTCCAGTGCAAAGCTGAGCTCTGTGGCTTTGTGCACAAGAGCATATGAATGTAAGAAGATTGCAGACTAATAGAGAAGAAGAAGAAGAAGAAGTTGGTGGACGTAGCCCCACACTGGGGTGAACCACGTATATCCTGTGTTGATGTGCTTTGTCTGATGTTGTTAATGTTGTTTATCTATTAAGTGTATTCATCTTTATATATGTTAGATAGATGTATGGATGCTTAGTGCTCTACTGATGGTAAATGAATGTTAGACCTGAGTTAATGCTATGTGCTAAATGATTGGAAGTGTTTGATATGATTATTATTGCGTTGTTCTATACTTAGGGTTTGATCTGCGATGTGAATGAGGATCTTAATCTAATGCATATTGTTGGTTGAGTGTTCTGCTAAGTGTTGTAATCACATATTTGTGTCCCAGCTTGGTTGTAGACACCTGAGTTCTACAACCCCCCTGCCTCTACCTCGGGTGAGACTTCACATGCTTCACAGATGTTGTTGAAAGGGTCGCTAGTTAGGGTTTTGTTGGTGCGGTGTTGAAGCGTTGAACCCTGGGTCTACCCCTGTGCCAACAAATGGTTCTGTTGTCGTTGGACCTGGAATTGTGATTGTTGGGAACTGAAAGAAAAGAGAAATCTTTGTGCGTAGATCTGTTGTTGCAATGCGTAGTATTCTACTTGACTTGTGAAGCTCTGTGCTAAGAAAGGAACCGGATCTAAAGAAAAGAGGTAAGATCTTAAAGCTTTTTGCTCTTGTAAAGGTAAGATAAGTGGAAATTTTTGCTTCGAAAGTATGAATCTAGGTATGTTTGATCAATTTTGTTTTAGCCTGAATGTTAGGGCATAGTTAGAAGAAAGAGTTGATCTAAATAAATTTGATAGAAATAGAGAAAGATATGTTATTCCTATGCATAGAAAGAATTTTTGGACTAATAAGTGGATGCAGGAACCTAGAAAGAATTTTTGTAGATTGCAGGTCCAACACTATAATCCCAGTAGGCAATACAAGAAAGACTAGGGATCGTTTAAAAAAAGGAGAGGATTGACATTGTGTTATAACTGTAGGAGATCGGGACAACTTGCCATGGAATGCCCTTGTATAGGTCCTATTTGTCTTTGTTCTAAAGATATTGGTCATGAGGTTGAGGATTGTCCAAGAATGATTGCTAAAGTTGAAAAGATAAACAAGAGACAAGAAAACTATGAAAAAGGTCAAGAAACTAAGGATCTGTTAGAGAACCAGAAAGAGAAAGAATCAGAGAAAGATCAAACTATGTTAGTACAGTGAAAAGAAGCAATGGATGACCACGAGGATGTCAGTTTGTCAGAAATCTTGAAAGAAAAATAGCGCATAGTTACAAGAATAGAAGACTTCGACATAGACTGTGTATTAGATGAAGAAACACATGTGAATATTATGCCAGAAAGTACTTGGAAAATTTTGGGAAAAACTGTTATGATACCTTCATTGTGAAGGATATGCTTGTTTAAAGGAAAGATGATAATCCTATGTGGAAGAGTTACTAATATACCTATGATTGTTCATGAGACATCGACCGAAGAAGAATTTGAAGTCATCAAATTTATTGAATACAACACCCCTTTTCCACTTTTATCAGGAAAGACTTGGATTGAGAAGGATCGGATCAGAAGGAAAGCAGAGGAGGAAGTTGCAGAAAAGAAAAAACAAGAACCAAGGAATTTCATAGCTCGAAGAATAGATCGATTGATAGAAGAATGAGAAGTTGAGACGAAGCAACAGAATGAAAGAGAAATAGTTGTCAGAGCACAAGAAGGGTTGAAGGACCTACCCATGCAAGAAGAAAGTATGTCCACCCAGGACTTGGTAAGCAAAGAGGTATTACCTTTGAACCCTTTGAAAGAACATTAGTCGTACAAAGTTACCATGCTAAGGAAAGAAAAGAATAAGAATGGAAAGAGGAATCCAAAGACTCATATCACAGGAAAGAAGGCAAGGAAGCTCAGTAAGAAGAAAGCCAAGCTAGAAAAACTATGGGAAATTCCAGAAAAGACTTCGCAAGAGGCAGATCTGCAGAACTTGAACTTCACCGGAATAGCAGAACCACGCAGAATGATACTTCACCACGGCGAAGCCATATGACCGTTGGAGGCACCCCGACCGTTAGAATAACGCTCCAGAATGGCTAGAAACGCAGTTATTGTCAGAAAGAAAGGAAGAGTTGCAGTCCTATTACAAGCTGATCAACAAAGACATGGCGGAGATCATCAAAGAATGGCTAACAAAGTTCCTTGTACTAGTGGAAGATGCATAACTCTCTGAACCTGACATCATAGGCATTCCATTGGTCACCCAGGTCGAGCATGATGGATAGGTTAGCGCGAAGAAAAAGAAGAAAAAAGAGGAAGTGCAGAACATAGAAATCGATGAGGAGGACACTGCCTCAGAGGAAAGTAGGCCTAAATCACCCGCAGGAGGAGGAGGAGACAAAGTGAACCAAGAAGGAGGAAGGGAAGAAGGAGACAAACAAGACAGAGGTGAAGTTACACCACCGAAGGATCCCCTTACAGAGGCCGAGACATCAAAGAAAAGGAAGTTTTCTCCGCATAAACCCTTAGCAAGAAAGAAGACCCAAGACAATAAGCCTCAGTTGCAGAATGTGCTCATAGTGGATGATGTCGATCTCATCATCGGAGTCATAGAGGATGCCTCAGAGGATATCCTACAAAGACATGAAGCAAAGCAAGAAACATTGTATGACCAGATAGAGAAGGAGATCAAAGACATAAAGCAAGCCATCTACTCGAGCCATGTAGTACCTACTGCGCCTTCTTCAGTGGAAATTTCAGAATTGGGGGATGAGCCCACCCAATTACAAAGATTAGCAGATGCAATAGAGGCTCGACTTCATTGAGTCCAAGAAGAAAAGGAGCAGGCTACAGAAG
>JASDQU010098877.1:0-14871 GCA_032191745.1 Picea mariana
TCACAAGGGTGTTTTTACCTTGTGAAAAACTTATTTAAACCTATGGTTTTGTAATAAGAAACAATCCTCAGTTGGGGAGAACAAGGATATGTGAGCTTAATTCAAATTGGAGCAGAATTGATGCGTTGTTATAGCCTTTGCTTCTCAATACATTGACACTTTGTTCCAAGTTTTGTATATCACATTGTGTCTGGTTTAGTATCACCTTGCTGTCTAAATCGAATTCAAGTGATATAATTTCTTATTATTATGCATACCTTGTTACTTCCAATTTGGTAAAAGATATAACAGTTTAAGGATTCAGTTTATGAACGATAGCCTTGTCTTCTTTATGAATTGGATTATCATATATGAATTTGCTGTATTGTAGGCTTCCCTCTTGCGTAAATTCATAATCTGAAAACTGTTATAATTTCTTTTATATCTTGTTTGTCCTGTAACTTACTTCAAGAAGCATTATAGATGATCCCTTGCGAGAAGCTTAAGGGATAAATGGTGTGAACTTCTTCCTCCAACCTGCTTACGAAGTCATCTTACACAGGACAAAATTGGAGCGTATCCAGGTTAATTAGATAGATGTTTATTGTTTAATTAATTAGTAGTTTAGTTAGATTTAGATTAGATTATTTAATTTCTGTTAGCTTTCTTTCTGTTTTATAAAATACAAAAAAAGACAAAAATAGATCCTTGGCCGTCTTAGGGCAGCAAACACACGAGTTTTGTAGGTTTTAATCAAATCTGTCATTTGTCCATATTGTATATTTTTGAATAAAGAATGATTGCAGCTGATAATTAAGTAGTTGATTTGATTTATTATGATCATAGTTAGTATTTAGTAGATAGAATAGTTAGCATAGTTTATAATTAGTTTTGTATAGTTTAGTTAAGTTTGTTTTATTAGTTTCTAGTTTCCTTAGTTTAGATCTTTTAGCTCAGATCATTTTCTCTTTGGTTTCCTCACGAGACCTCAGAGCGGCCAACGGAGCCGTTAAACTCGTCAGGGTGGTCCATACCAAACGGCTTGGGTTATTTAGACAACCCCGGACCAGTTCCACTCTCCCAATTGACGGACGATCAGTTTCGCCCGTCAACAAGTAGCAGTAACTCGACGTACCATTCTTTTTCACTGGAGTATCCCTATACCATAATTTTTCACTGGAGTAGTAGTAACTCAACGTACTAGACTTTTTCACTGGATTAGCCCTCTGTGTGCCATAATTTTTCATTGGAGTAGGAATAACTCGACGTACCAGAATTTTTCACTGGAGTATCCACATCACCTTGACTGGTGCCATAGTCAATGCTCAATCATGAACCACCTTCTATCCACTCTATGCCACACTGCTACCTAGAGTCGCATATGTAATTCATCACACTTCTACAACACTTTCCGCTACCTAGGGAACACAACACTTCCCGCTGTGTGGGGAACACTTCTCGCTATTTGGGGAACACAACACTTCTCGCTAATTGGGTAAGTCCTTTTGAACCACTCCAAGCTTGTCCCTAAAGTACTCAAACTTCACCCTTGACAGAGGCTTGGTCAACACATCTGCTATCTGCTCATCGATAGAGACATACTGGAGTTTCACTGCTCCTTTCTACACCATATCTCTGATATAATGGTACCTGATCTCGATATGCTTGGAAAACACTATGTTGTCTATCAACTCCACACAACTCTTGTTGTTACACCATATATAAGTTTCCTCTAACTTGAGATAAAAGAATCATGTAAGCAACTTTCGAAGCCACACTGCTTCATTGCTAGTTGAACATGATACTATATACTCGGCCTCATCCGTGTTGATCACCACACTAGTCTGCTTTCTATTGAACCATGAGATCATAGCTGATCCCATACTAAAGCAACATCCAGATGTACTCTTCTGGTCTGCAACACTACTGGCCTAATATGAATCAGTAAATCCTTGCAGGCTTATCTCACATTCTAAAGCATATCTAAGTCCATAATCAATTGTACCCTTCAGGTACCTCATCACATGTTTTGCTACAATCAAGTGAACGCGTCTCAGATCAACCATTTACTGACTCAATGTGTTCACTGAAAAACATATGTGTGGCCTTATGTTCGTTAAGTACATCAATGAACCAATCATTTGTCTATACATGGTAGCATCCATTGTCTCTGAAGATGTATCACTCAATAAATTTAGATTCATCATCATCCATGTAGGCATGGATTTACAACCCATCATTTCAAATATATTCAAAATATATACAACATATTTTCCTTGGCACAGGAAAATCTCATCTGGTTTCTACCACACTTCTATACCTAAGAAATAATGCATGATACCCAGGTATTTCATCTCGAATTATGTAGCAAGATTCCTCTTACTTTCAGTGATGAGATTCCCATCTCTTGTTAGAAATATGTCACCCACATATAATAGTAATATAACTAGTTCACCATCCACAACCTTGTAGTAAAGGTTCGAGTTTGATTTACACATGGTAAAGCCCAATCTCATCAGGAAATTTTCTGATTTGGCATATCATGCCCTGGGTTCTTGCTTAGGCCCTTATAACGATTTCTTCAATATACATACATGAAACTCTTTCTCATGTATCTTGTGGCTGCTCAATGTACACTTATTTTGACTACTAGAGAAAGTGACTCGTCATAATATTCTCCCTCTTGCTAGGAGAATCCTCTGGACACAACTCGGGATTTGTACATGTCTATGTTGCCATAAACAACATGTTTGATCTTGTAGATCAATTTGGAAGTCACCACTAACTTCCCTTTTGGTCTCAAGGAAAAAGATCCATATCCCAGTCCTTCTGACTAGCTTCCTCCTCTGTCACTAAAACAAGGGAATCTTCCCAGGAGGTCTCATATCTCCTCGAAGCCTTTGAATCTTTGATCTAGCCTCCTCAACTCATGGCACCTATCTGTCAGTCTCGAAAGATGTCTCTCTCTCCCATCTAAATATGAGGAGGAATAATTTCTGAATGAAAGTCTCTAAGTCACTAACTCTCTCTGAAATCAGGCCTACTCTAAGTCTCCATGCTTCCTTTGAAGCTTGACTCTCTCTAAGTCTATATAATCTTTGGATCCATCTGCTCCCTTTGTGTGTGATGATTTTTTCTGAAGTCTCCTATGAACGGTCCTAAAGAGGCTGTTCCTCCCTACTAGATTGTGAGGGATGACTCCCTTTGAACTCTAGCTCCTTTTGAGATGGTATTAGGTGTGGTCGCCTACCTCAGAATTGGTGGTGATCTGGAAGGATCTAGGGAACATCACAAAAGTTTCAGAAGTGTCCTAGGAGGCTTAGAATGGCCTTGAAAAATGAAAGAGGGAAAAAAATCAAAATCCTCATAACTCAGAGAAATAAGCATCATCGCGAAGAGTGTGTCACAAGTTTTCTAACGACATAGATGGTTCGTCAAAAAAAGTTACAAATAGAAAGATATTCACAGTCAAAGTTTTGGTCAACCTAGCCCAATCAGCAGGGATGAGTAAGCATCTGTATTGTTGACGTCAACATCAGTACGGATGACATCCATGTCCGTACATGGTATGTGGAACAATCAAATATTGACACATGCCATGATGACATCAACATGTTGATGTGGTAGCACCAGCGACTGCCACATGTCACTCATTTATGGCATTTTCAGGTTGACATGTAGACCAATGGGCAAGTGCCACATGGAACTCCATATAGCCACATGGAATCTGTACAGACGTGACAGGTGTTGTGGCATCCGTACATGATGTGGCATGCACAGTGGCAGTGACATCAACATGGCATCATCATGCTGACGTTTCCCAATGACAACGTGCCACATGGCATGTTGATTTGGCACATTGTGCTGCCAAATGGGCCATTAAAAATGTGACATGTGGCACCCTTAGGTGATTCCACGTGGCACCACCCACGATACACCACATGGCCTATTGAAAATGTGACAAGTGGTAGGTATAGTCAGTAGCTTGGCAGAAAAGTATGCCAATGGATGGCTACCACATGGCAGCGGGAAAATGCCCAATGAGCTCCCGTAACCAATTTCCCAAATTAAAAAGGGGGTTGGCCAACGACCAACCCCAATCCGCTAAACTTAGTAGTGAATCTGCCAAATGTGGTGGCACGTTCCCACCAAATTTGGAAAGGCATTTTCGGCGGACTCCAAATTTGGTAAACTGTTATAACTTGCAGCCAAAAGGGGAGGCCCATGGGTTTGATCCTGAGACCTCCTCAACCAGAACACCAATTTTATCCTTCACCAACCACTTGGGCCAATGAAATTTTTGTTTGATCCTTCATACTTTTTAATTTTAAAGTGGGATTGTGACAGTTCTGGGGAAGAGGTACGCCAAGGTCGTACGATGACACAAATTTCAAGGCGAGACACTGTAATTAATTGCAGAGAGTTGCATGTAGATCAATGCATAGGTCCATAGAAGGCCTGAAGGTGACAATGTCTGATGGAGATGATTTGACAATCAATTTTGGGTAATTTGATGATGCGAATCCAATGTCGATGTCTGTTTCTCTAGCTGAGACTCTAATCAACAAGCTAAATTCTGGAAGAGCCAATGTAAGCACACTTTTTATTATGTTATTTTCTCATTAAATGTTGCAACATAATATGCTTGATACAGGTGTGAAGGATCACGAAGAGGCTGCAGCAAGGAAACAAGACCAATTTATTCATCCTATTTCTTCCTTTCTTCTCTTCTTACACATAAACAAATCAACTACATGTGAAAAATAATTTGTGGCACTTGGATGATAAGTGCCAACGAAGCAGTCATGAATCTCATAATTGCGGGATATGTGTATGGGATGCATATATGATTGGATATGAGAAGAAGATCTAAGGAATTCTATGGCTCCATGATGATGGGGGTCATTATTATTATTATTATTTGTTTATTTATTTTATTTTATTTTATTTATTTATTTATTTTTTCTTTTCTGTATTGAGTATGTGGGAATGATGTCCATGTCAGCATATTGGATGCCTCATGATCATGAGAACTTGTGAAGCTTGTAATCATTCCTGATCACATTACGATCTATTTTTGTCGTCACCAAAAAGGGACTTTGGCCTTACAACTTGTAAAGGAGAGACATCATTAGAACGAGGAGAATAAAGCAGTCAAGCTTTGGAGAAAGACTCAGAGACGTAGCCCACATCAGGTGAACTCTATTATCAAGGGAAGTGTCATATCTCTTATGTGTATTATGTTCTTATGTTTCTTTTCATGAATTTTTTCACATAGATCAGTAAATGAAAACATGAAATATAACACATAAGGAAGCTATAAGAGTCTTTAATTAAATTTGGTTTCAAGTCTATAAAAACTTCATCTATACCTGTAATTGCAATCTTCTCAAGTAAAATGATCTATAACTGACCCTTTGGAGGAGTGATAGGATCAAACCATTATTGGAAACCAATAACCCCTGGGTTCAGATCAATTAGTATCATAGCATGATTGATACGAGTTGCAATTGTTGAAGTTGAGAATGGTGAGATCGCCAAAACAATTGTGGTTAGATGAGCTTCAAGAGATCAACCAAATCCTTCAAGCAGAGAATGTTGGATTGAAGACATTGTTGCATTTTGTAGAGGAGGAGAACCAAAGTTTGCAAGAGAAAATGCAATCCATGAAGGTGCATACATGGGAAGGATATATGAATGAGATGGTGATAATACCATTTTGTGACCATGGCAACTTCACCAACTATGGGTTAGAGCATGACAGTGCAAATGCATGCACACTTTTTCAAGCAAGTGAAGATGAAATCCAGGCATTTGGAAACCAAGGAGGATTCCTAGAAGCATCATCCACTGATCCTTCTCACCATGAACAACTAGACATGTCTCTAGAAGTAGACCAAGATTCCTAGCTTGGGATGGAGGTAAATAAACCATGTTTAGTTCCTTTTTTTATTAATGTTGATGACTCTCTTAAAGTCCTTGAACAACATACTTCATGCATCGGCTTAAAGTTGATGAAAAAAAATGGATATAAAGGAGGAGGCCTTGGAGACAATGGCCAAGGTATTGTGGATCCCATCGAGGTAGTGGTTTGGCCTTGATATGCTAGGATAGGTTATGTCCCAAAGGATGTTGGAGAAATCTCCAAAACCATTCGGGAAGAAGACCCTAGGACAATCACCAAGACTCTAGAAGTCAATAGTTCATTAGGAGATGAAATTGATTCAGTATAGGCTGAGATCACAACTTCTCATATCAAGGATTTGAAACATCTCCAGGGAGAGATGAGCATCACATTGAAAGAGATGAGGTCAGTTGTTCTTTCCATTCTGACTCCAGAGAAAACTCACCGAGGTATAAGAAATCTTGAAACTCTAAAATTACATTTGATTATAAGCATGTTAATAATATGCAATAGAGCTTGTGGCATCAAAGACCATGCACTTTTTGTGGATTGAATAACCACGTAGTGTCCCAGTGTTGGAAGAGAAAATTCTTGTACAAGAAGGTTATGGCAACTCGGAAAAAAACGAGGATAGAAGATTTCTCTCCACACACAGAAAGGAGCAGGAGAAATACACCTCTAAAGGAGAAAGGCTACTGCAGCCATTGTAGCAGAGATGGACATCAGTAGGCCACTTGTTGGGCCTTGTGTCTAGATATACGTCCAAAGAGGAACAAGAAGACCAGGCAAATACCTTCGAGGGAGACAATCAATCAGGAAGTGCTACAGGAAAATCCACCACCAGGAGGAAACCCACTACCAGAGAAAAGACAACTCATTAAAGAGGACCTGTTCGAAATAATGACTAAACGGATGGGGAAAATTCTTGAGTTAGTTGAGAGTGGCCATCTTTGTAAATCACATGTTGCAAATCAGACACCATAAAAGGGCATTATGTAAAAGTGATAATTGTTTGATATCACTTCTTTTCTTGCACATGTTGATATTTTTAGGCCTTGTGCGGTAGTTTGGGTATGGGTTTTCTTTTGTAAGTCCAATGGAAACGAAACTTATAATGTAAAGACTTTTGGGGACCAAAATTCCTTTCGGTTGGGAGGCGTGATCCAGAAGGATCTAGGGAACATCACAAAAGTTTCAGAAGTTTCACAGGAGGCTTAGAATGGCCTCGACAAATGAAAGAGAGAAAAAAATTCAAAATCCTCAAAACTCAGAGAAACTGGCATCATTGCGAAGAGCACGTCACAAGCTTTCCAACGATGTAGATTGTTAGTCAAACAAAGTTCCAGATCAAAATATATTCACAGTCAAATTTTTGGTCAACCTAGCCCAATTAACAAGGATGCGTCAACATCCGTACTGTTGAAGTCAACATCCGTACTACTGACGTCATCATCTGTACTGCTGACATCATCATCCGTACATGGTACGTGGCACAATCAGAGATCAACACATGTCATGATGATGTCAGCATGATGTCATCATGTTGACATGGAAACACCAGAGGCTACCATGTGTCACTCATTTTTGGCGTTTTCAGGTCGACATGTGGACCAATGAGAAAGTTACACGTGGCAGTCCATACAACCACGCAACATCCGTACAGACATGGCAGGTGACGTGGCATCAATACATGACATGACAAGTGATGTGGCATGCACAATGGTAGTGATGTCATAATGCTGACATGGACCAATGACAACATGGCACGTGGCATGATGATTTGGCACCCTTAGGTGATGCCACGTGGCACCACCCCAAGATATKCCACGTGGCCTACTAACAGCATGACAAGTGGAAGGTATAATTAGCATCTTGGAAAACAAGTGGGCCAATGGATGGTCGCCACGTGGCCTAGTCATGGGCTGTCACGTGGAAACGAGCAAATTCCCAAGAGAGCCCATAACCAATTTTCCAAATTAAAAAGATGGTTGTCCAACGACCAATCCCAGTCCGCCAAAATTAGTAGTGGATCTGCTAAATCTAGTGGCAAGTTCCCACCAAATATGGTAAGGCATTTTCGTCAGAATCCAAAGTTGGTAAATGGTTATAACTTGCAGCCAAAAGGGAGGCCCGCGGGTTTGACCCCGGGACCTCCTCAACCACAATGCCAAGTTTATCCTTCGCCAACCACTTGAGCCAACGACCTTTTTGTTTTATCCGCCAGAATTTTTAATTTTAAAGTGGGATTCTGCTAGTTCTAGGGAAGAGGTGCGCCTGGGCCATACGACGACACAAATTTCGAGGATAGACATTGTCATTAATTGTAGAGAGTTGCACATGGATCGAGGCAGAGGTCCAAAGAAGGCCTGGAGGTGACGATGTCCTATGGAGATGAGGTGACAGTCGATTTTCGGTAATTCAATGACGTGAAACTAATGGCGATGTCTGTTTTGGAAGAAGAGACTTCGATCAAAAAGATAAATTCTAGAAGAGCCAATGTAAGCATGCTTTTTATTATGATGTTTTCTCATTAAATGTTGCAACATAGTATGCTTGATACAAGTCTGAAGGAGAATGGAGAGGCTATAGCAAGGCAACAATACCAACTTATTCCTTCTATTTCTTCCTTTCTTCTCTTCTTACACATAAACAAATCAACTACATGTGAAAAAGAATTTGTGGTAGTTGGATGATAAGTGGCCAACGAAGCAGTCAAGAATATCGTAATTTCAGTATCTGTGTATGGGCTGCATATATGCTNTATTGAGTATGTGGGAATGGTGTCCATGTCAACATCGTGGATGCCTCATGAGCATGAGAACTTGTGAAGCTTGTAACCATTCCTAATCAAATTATGATCTCTTGTTGCCATCACTGAAAAGGGACTTTGGCCTTACAACTTGTAAATGAGAGACATCATTACAGTGAGGAGAATAAAGAGGTCAAGGTTTGTAGCAAGACCCAGAGACATAGCCCACATCGGGTGAAATCCGTTATCAAGGGAAGTGTCATATCTCTTATGTGTCTTATGTTCTTATGTTTATTTTCATGAATTTTCACACATAGATCAGTAAATGAAAGCATGACATATAACACATAAGGAAGCTAAAAGAGGATTTAATTCAATTTTATTTCAAGTCTATAAAGGCTTCAACTATACCTTTAATTGCAATCCGATCAAGTAAAATGATCTATAACTGACGCTTTGGAGGAGTGACAAGATCAAACCATTATTGGAAACTAATCACCCCCGTGTTCAGATTAGGTGAAGCCATATGCTCCTCATGATATGGGTTATCAATGATATATGTATTTACATCCTGCAAAGTGTCACGAGACCATGCTGGTCTCTTCCTGGTTACTGCAACAATTATGGGTAGGCCCTTCTGGCTCTACTAACTCTTCTTGATGATCTGAAGACTGATCAATTGTACTAGAAGGACTTATTCGATCAACTTTGGAGCTTTTTTCTTCTTACAATCAATCCCCATATGATATACTCTGTATCTCGCAAAAGTACCCTTCTTCGTCCTCTTTTTCTTCGGTACATGGATGTATGTGGTCGAGTATACAACTTCTTATCTAGGTAGTTTGCTCCATGTCTCAAACTAGAGACCATCTAATATGTTTCCTCCTACAACCATCATTATATCTTCCCTCAGAATTATCACCCGTGGCCTTCCTGGAACAAGACCAACAACAAGGGAAAACAATAGACACAAATACTACTAATAAAAGAAATAATGAGAACAATCGTCACAGTAGCTCCTTCTCAGAGCTATCACTTGTGACCTACCTGGGACAAGAGACAAATGCAATAATATGAAATATGAACACCACTCTTCTAGTGTTGTGATCAATCATTCCTTCATGGTAACCTGCTCGGAACAAGAAAATAAGAACAACAATATTTCCATGGTAACCTCCATGGAATTTACAAGATAACATGCCCGAGCCAAAAGAAACAAGAGAAAAAGTATTTCCAATATAATAGCATTTTCATAAGAACATATCTATGTTAACAAGAATAAAATACAATTTCATGGTAATCAACATATTATTACTAGGGTGACTAGCCTGGAAGCAAAACAATAAGTATCTCCTAGAGGAGACATTAGTTCATCTTGCAAACAAGTGCAATAAGCATTCATATCAATAGTACTCACATGATACCAAGTATTCATTGTATCTATCAATAATAGAACCTTTCAAGGATTGTTGTCACAACTATAGTGTTTACTTGTAATGTAGCAATTATCAAACTTGATATGTGAAAATTGGAAACTTATCAATTTAATCAATCAAACATGGAACCTAGAGTATTATATTCGAGAATGAGTGTTGTTGCTTTTATTCTGAGTCTACTTCACTCAAGATGACAATTATTCTTTCCAGACACTATGCTTTCTTGACATAAATATGAATTAGGGAATATACTGTAGGTAAAATAAAAAATATTGACCTTAATCAATCTAATACTTTGACCAAAGGTTAGTTTGATAGTCATAACTTCAATAGATCCAAATACAACTAGATGTTCATAACATCACAATAATTCCATAACATCTAGAGGCATATCAAAACAATCAAACTTGGAGTGCATTGTTCCTATGAATGTGTTGGATCTGAGATCCCTCTGGATCTTCGATCGTTGTTTGGACAAAAGATCCCTTCTCCTACAAACACCCTCAATATTAGTGATACAATTTAATCATATACAAGTACATACTTCCAGTAGTGGCAACGGACAATGATGAATCCAAAAACTTCAAGGTGCTCTAACTTGTAATTTGAATATAGTTGGAGATGCACAAGGGTAAGGTGCACTAGGACAACTGAAAATTAAGACCAATGTTTCATAGACATTTCACTGGTCCAAAGGAACTGTAAATGGTACTGCAAGTGACACCGCAACTGGTGTTGCAAGTGGCACTGCAACTGGTGATGCAAGTGGCACTACAACTGGTGCTACAACTGGCACTGTAACTGGAATGAAGCAACTAGCATGAAGGAACTGGCACTGTAACTGTAACTGGTACTGAAACTACAACTGACACTGCAGACCTAGGGTTTTATGAGGAAACCCTAATTTCCCAACTTCATAAATTTGCAGATCTTATCCAGGGAAAAGATGCATCCTAATTAGGAGACCCTTTTAGTGGGTTTAGTAAGTGATCAATGATCTTGACAATGGGGGAAACTAAGGATCTTCCTTCCAATGGTTAGAATGTTACGAAGGAAACTAGCTCTGATACCATGTTAAAATTTTGGTATTCTAGTTTAACCATAGAAAATTTCACATCATTGTCACCCAACCATAGGCATTCACATATGCCACCCTTGAGCACACTAACCTTTAGTTAGAAAAATTCTGGCAAGCCTACTTCTGAACCAACAGATAAACCCTATACACAATTGTTGCATCAACAACACAATAACCATACAAGAAGAACATACCTTTTCTCCAAGAGAAGCGCACAAGAGAAATACTCACGACTGCTACACTACTCTTCCAGACTTGTGCCCCTTCCAACTGTAGTTGTTTCTCCCAGACTTGCGCACCTCTAGCTGCAACTGCAGTCTTCTAGAATTGCGCACTTGCTAAGTGAGTGTGTACAAATGAACTAGGAAACTACCTATTTATACTAAACTGTCCAGTTGACTAGGGCCGACTTCTCCTTCTGGATGTGTCTATTACTTTAATATTATTTCTCCTGAGGCCGACTTCTCTCCTAGGGTTTTCTAACATATGTTTAATGGTTCACTTGCTTCCAGAATATTCTATTCTAAGTCAAAGGTTACACATGGAGGTTAATACCTCCCACTGCTTCCAAAACATCAATAGGCCCTTGTCTCAGAGGATATGGCTCCCCATGAAATTCAGAGTATCCATATCTCACTCCAACATGATCATGAGAGCGCATTCAACAAGATAATTAGCTCTTTTCAAAACCACCTTGAAGACTTTCATAAATCAAGATGTGGCCTCCACCTCAAAATTGAAATTATTATGGGAAAGTTGGTAAAACAAAAGGAACAATTGGATATGCTAGAAGCACAGGTTCAAGAATTAAGTCATAAACAAGTCCCAGTGTCTAGAAAACACTAGGATTCATCCATGCCATATCCTCCACAGGCACACATTGGATTCAATTAAAATTGGTCTCTTCCTTCCAAGACAATGAGAATCAGATGAACTTTCAACAACATGCAGGAGTCAAGGAGCATAAATATGGGGACGATTCATCTCCTAAATCTCCACCAAACCTCTAAATCCTTTGTAGATATGTTTCTTACAGGTTATTTTCTGAAGCTAGTATTAGTTTCTATAAATTTTGATCCTCAATTTTTTTTGACTTCGTATTTAGTTTTGTATGAGTCATGAGTGACTATTCTAGAGAGACTCATTGGGGTCATGGACAACATCAACTTGGTAGGCTGCCTTTTTGTACTATGTTGTAATCCTTGGCTTTGGTATTTTAATTAACGCAAATTTCCCAATATGTGTTAAAAAAAGAAATATAAGTTATATAACTCCCAAAACTTGAACAACTCAAAATTATTATTTACTAGAATTCAAAGAAGACATATATAAGTTATAATGCATGAGAATAATTTATTATTATATTTCCTTTTCAATATTTGTTAATATAATGAATTTATAGTATTACAATTTTTTTTTTTTTGGTTATATAATGAATTTATAGTGTTATAAAACGTGTTTTAAATTTGGTCACTCAAGATGAAATAGGTCAAACCCAAAATTTTCTCTTCTCTTCTTATTCAAAAACATTTTTATTTTGAAATATACCTTTTTAAAATTGGGCACTTGGGATATGTATTATTTATTTTAACAACTTGAGTGGGCCTAATGGTTAAGAGCATGTGTTTCCTCCTTGAATATCACAAGTTAAAATCCAAATGGGGGTAGGGTATATACACCTCCATAAACTTTAACAGTCAAATCCCCGCACCAAGGGAGTCCTGTAAGGTACTAGATGTATTTTATAAAACAAAACCAAAAATATTCAAATAAATAACAACATAACAACACAATAGAGAGAACAAAAACACTAACAATGATACCTTTATTGATAAAAAGTCAAGTTCACTTGCCTCTTCGAGGAGTCAACCTCCAAGAAAGCATAGCTCTAATACAAAATTCTCAAGACAAGACTTTCTCATGCCTTCTACTCCTATTTATACTAATTCTATCTTCTAAAGAACATTATGGAGGAATATCTTTCTAGAAGTGAAATACTCTTTTAAGTATTCTTACATTAGACTTGTTCACATTATTATATAGGCCTTATTTATTAATGTCGGCCTTTATTACATGGAAAATATATTATTCTACCTACGCGAATGGTTAGGGAGGTTAGGTCCCTAACATGCCCTCCCCCTTGAAAAAAAACCATGTACTCAAGGCTTGAGATGAGGAAATTGTTACAGAATGGTAGCCATCTCCCAGGTGGCATATTATTGTGGTGTATCCTTCCATTGAACTAAAACTTCCTTGATGGTGCACTAACAAAGACGACACTCGCGTTGGTCCAAGATTGATTTTAGCTGCAACCAAATGGAACCTTATTCATCAAACTCAGGGAGATTGGTTTGACTTTGGAACTTAGTTCCAATCACTTTATTTAAGCATGAGAAATGAAAAATAGTATGGAACTTAGAGTGATTGGGAAAATTTAACTGGTAGGCCACGAGCCCCACTCACTTGAGAATTGTATAAGGACCATAAAATTTGGGGGCGAGTTTCTAAGAGCACTCATATTTGAGTGAAGTATACTTATAAGGTTGTAGACAAAGAAACACCTAGTCCCATTCAACAAATTAACGTTTCGAATGACTCTGATATGCTTGTTGCTTCATGTGATTTTGAGCCAGGACCAAATTTTCTTTGAGGGTACGGAGAATGGCCACATGGATTGTAATATTTTTGTCAACCTCCTAAACCTTTGAGACACCTAGCATGTATGAGAGAACCAACGATGGATTTTTCATGCGAGTGGAAGTACGGTAAGATGTGTTGTACCACCATTCAACTAGGGGTAACCATTGAGTGAAGAAATTGAGCACACAATATCAAGACAAGAAGTTTGGTGGAAAAGGCCTTAAGCTATTTTCACGACATTGTATTCATTTTGATGATATAAATATATAATGAAATAATTAAACCACCTCAATTTATCTCACATTGACAACTCATTGAAGGATAAGGTAGGAGGAGGAAAAACAAGAATTTAGAAACACACTTAGGATAACAACAATATCCTAGTATGTGAAATATACAAAGGTGGTATACTAGGACTTCATGATTGTATATGAGTTAGAGGATAAACCACCCCCCCCACCTTAATTATAAGTCCAAACGATAATATCAACAATGCAACATAAGTTGGTATCATCTCCAAGTCTTCATGCTGAAACTCCTAAGCCGAGCCTTAATGAAGAACAATCTGAAAAAACGCCAAAAATCGATGTTGAAAACTTTGGAAAATCTCACTGTGTAATCATGTGATCCAGAATGCTTGTAATTTGTTCATTTATGCAAACTCCAATACAATGAGAGTGAACCAAGAGAAGTGAATCAATTGCAAGTATGATACATCCCTGAAAATGTTGATATTTTATGATTCTCAGATCTGATAGTTAATGATTAATAACAAGATTCACTTTTATACTATAGCAACACAGTGGAAATAACAATATCTAGAAATATTAACCATGCACAGTAGACACAAGAACACAACACAATAGCACAAGAGTTTATCTTGGGAAACACAACCTTGAGACAAAACCCAACAACCTTTCTATAGAAGAATTAAGTCCAAGATATTACCAGTACATCATCATTAATAGCCAAAATACCACACAGAGAAGATCCTCCCCAAGTCTAGCATCACCAAGACATAGCACCTCAAAAATATGACCAAGAGAAACCAACAATATCCTTCCCAAGTGTGGCACACTCATCA
>JASDQU010098883.1:0-16545 GCA_032191745.1 Picea mariana
AGTTTTTAGTTTCATGCTCATGTTGTTATTTAGTTTTTGTTTAATTCTTGTTGATACCTTTATTGTTTTCTTTCTAACCTTTTGCATTACAGCTGTCATGACTAGAAGAGCCCAACTAGGCATGTAAGTGCTCCTTTTTTGCTCACCCATTGACGAAAAGAGCACGAACAGTAGGCATAAAAGAAAGGCTAGGGAACACCTTTCATTCATCTTGGCTATTTGGTATTTTGCTTGTTGAGCTCTTGAGCACACAATTTTAAGGGTTTTGAGATTACAAACCCTAGAGAACAACTCAGTGGTGAAATATTCCACTCATCTTGTTCCAAGATTGGTCTCGGGGATGAAATACTCCACTCACACCATTCTACACTCATTATCTATTCAAGAGAGCAAGAGGGTCGTAGCAGTTAGGGTTTTCCAGTAGGGGTGCACCATTGCTTGAGGAATAGTTTGATCCAGCTATTTGACAGAGCTTTTGGAGATTCTAGCATTTGGGTTTGGCTTGTAGGACCTTGCTCATCAGTTTGGAGGTTTTCTTGAGGAGTTACTATGACCATGTTATTATCTACAGGTTGGGACGACTTTGAAGGAAGGAGGTCATCTTGGTGATTCAGAGATTCTCAGATCTAGGAGGCTCTACCTCATATCTGATATTGAAACTTCTCATAGGGGCTTGTGGCTACCCGATCTATAATCCTAGAGAGTTTCAAGTGATTTGTAGACCTTATTCATTCAGGACGAATTGTTGGCACTTCAGGGTTTCAAGAGGGTCGTACCTGATTAGGGATTCAACAGTTGGAGGGGGAAGACTTAGTATTTGGAATTCATACTTCAGGAGGGGGTTTCCCTTTCCCTGATCTATCTCTTGGTGGAGTTTGGTAGCATTTGGAAGTCTTCTTCAGGAGGGTTGAAGCCTTGGTCTTCACATTCTCTCAGCAGGACGTGCCAATAGCTAGAGGGTTGGGCAAAACCATAGCTTTTTGTATTGGATCATTCATCTTGCATTTAACCTTTGGGAGGCTTATATTGTATTTCCGAGAGCATTTTGTAGTAGCTCATATATTTATCTTGGAGTTATTTGATGTTATTCCATATCTGCTTCTATATTGTATCAGGTGCTTACTTCTCATAATAAAAGGTCATATATGTGCTTTATGGTTCCATGTCATTTGTATTGATGAGATCTTGCATTGTATTGAATATATATTGATAAAAATGTACTGAATAAATGAATATAACCCTAAGGCCAAAATATCAGTGGCCAACCTACAAAAACAAATAGTCAAACAATTGATTCAGTGGTTAGATAGTGTCCCCAAGCGAAAAAATTGGCTTGGGAACATTACAGTGGTATTAGAGCTCTGATCCTCCCATCCTGTGAGGATTAGAGCATGCAAAAGTTTAGTGGTATTTATATGGGCCGAAGGAAGAAACAGGAAAGTGAAAAAAAAGCCGAGATGGAGGGTTTAGGTGATGAAGTTGAGGTCCAAGGCTTGTCTTTCTTAGCACATGAGTTCCATAAATCCATAAACCAGACAGAAAGTAAACTGGTCGTTCACTTACATGAGAAATATGAGGAAAATCGTAAGGGACAAACCAAAATCACTGAGACCTTGAGGAAGGTAGATGAGAACTAGACAAAGATAGTCGAACTGTTGTTGCAGATGACTCACAAGGGGAAAGATCCAGAGGCATATGAAAACAAGGAGACGGGTGGATCTCATGGAGGAAATAGGTATAATCCATAATATATTCCCTATCATCAGTTTGAGGGAAGAAATGGAGGGGGCACAACACATGGACAGATAGGTAGTAGGGATAATCCTAGACCATACTTGCCCACATTCACAAATGAACATGCACAACATGAACTAATGGATGACTTTGTTGAGCAGATGGCACAGTGTACCAGTTAGTACAACGATCTGAGTATAACAATTCAGAGGCAGATGTCCCTAGATCAATATTGTTAACTCAAATTCAGAAACAAACCTAGGCCGAACCACAGGAGCAACTATGAGTTTGAGAGAAAAACTGGGAAGATGGAGATTCCCTAATTTGATGGTACGACCAAGATAACTGCACAAGCATGAGTGCATAAACTAGACACTTATCTACAGCTTAACCCTATGAGGGATATGGAGGCCATAAAGTTTTCCACCATGTACTTGGATGGAAAGGCTCATGATTGGTGGTATCATGGATTGACTACACTAGGCCACAATCAGATAGTGGCATACATAGAGTTTACTCAGAGACTCATTGACAGGTTTGACCAGGGGGGATCCCGAGTTACATTTCTGGGAGCTCACATAGCTCAGAAAGACAGGAGCACCAGAGGTGTATATTGAGGAATTCTAGAGGCATACATTGAGGAATTCTATAGGCTAGCAGTCATGGTGCAGGATGTGTCATAGAACAAGCTCATGATTCTCTTCACTGAGGGGTTGATGGAACCCTTGAGGGGTTGGGTAAAGGATTTTAAACCTACCAACCTACATGATGCTATCTAGAGGATGAGAGACCTAGGACCAACTGCAAAGCTGAAATTTGTGCCTAGACCACATCTTAACATAGGAGGAATAGATCAGAGGCCTCCAATGAATCCATGAGGACGTGACCCAAGGGGGTTTGACAAGGGAAGAGGTAGGATGGATGAGAATACCAGAAGAGAATTAAGGAGGAAACATATATGATACACATGCAAGGAGCCATGGAACCCATCCCACAAATGCATGGGACATGGCCAAGTTCACTACATAGAGGTGACTTCTGACAATGAAGAGGAGGAGGATTTCAGCCACATCCAGAACATGGAAGCAGACACCACTGAAGCTGTAGATGAGGAGGCCAGAGGGCATGAGAATATGATAGAAGAGAAGGCTACCTTGGCATCCATTAGTGGGGTGCCCAAATACAACACTTTCAGAATGAGAGGAGTCGTATAGGGGAAAAATGTGTCAATGTTGATTGATGGGGGATCCTCTCACAACTTCATTGACTCAGCATTACTACAGAGGAGGCATATACCCATAGTTGAATTTGAACGATTCAAGGTGGAGGTAGCAGGTGGAAGCACCATGCCTTGTAACAAGTACATTCCAGGCATGAAGCTTACTTTATGGAGGCATGATTTGGTACAAGATGTTTAAGTGATGGATCTTCCAGACACAAACATAATCCTTGGAGTGTAGTGGCTCAATACGTTGGGGCCTATCACCACCAACTACAATACCATGGAGATGTATTTCACAGAGGAGGGTGGACGAAAGGTAGTTCTCTGAGGCATGACAGGTAACTTAGCCAAAGTAGTTACGACCAAGAGGATGGAGGCCATTTTCAGGAGAGAAGAGATAGTGTATGCAACTGAGTGCAATATTTTAGCACATGTGGAAAAACAAGGCAAGGTTCACTACACACCAGAAATTCAGGAGATCATTGACAAACACAATAAAGTATTTGGACCTATTCCACAAGGGGTGCCACCAGACAGGGGTTTTGAGCATATCATTGAGTTGCAGGAAGGAGAAAAACCAATCATCACCATGCCTTATAGACATCCAAATAAGTACAAAGACGAGATAGAGAAGGAAATCAAAGAGCTCTTAGATATGAGGCACATCAGGCTGAGTTCCAACCCTTTTTATTCTTTAGTAGTGTTGTTCAAGAAGAAGGCTGGAACCATGCACATGTGCATTGACTTCTGGGAATTAAACAAGAAAACAATCAAAAATAGGTATCCCATACCAAGGATTGATGAGCTGCATGGGGTTGTCTATTTCACCAAAATTGACCTATGTTCTGGGTACCATCAAATCAAAATGAGGGAAGAGGACTTTCCAAAAACTTATTTTAGGTGTCACTACGACAACTATGAGTTTTTAGTGATGCCATTTGGTTTAACGAATGCCCCATCCACGTTCCAATCATGTAAGAACCATGTATTCAACAAACAATTGAGGAAGCATCTCTTGTTATTCTTTGATGACTTGCTCATTTATAGAAAGACATGGGAGGAACACCTTCGACATGTGGACCAGATTTCGTCTATTATGGAGAAACAATCATTGTATGCTAAGGAGTCCAAATGTGAATTTGGAATGACAGAGGTTCTTTACTTGGGACACATCATCAGAGTTAAGGGAGTACAGGTACATTAAGAGAATATTCGAGCCATAATGGAGTGGCCTAAACCTAAAAACCTTACTGAGTTGAGGGGATTTCTAGGCATTTTCACTTACTATAGGAAGTTTTTCAAAGGATTCTCTCAGCTTTGTGCACCTTTGACTGATTTGACCAAGAAAGGAGCTTTCAAATGGAGTGAGGAGGCTCAATTTACATTCGACGAGATGAAAAAGGTGATGAGCACATGCCCATTCTTAGCCCTACCATATTTTGACCAACCTTTCACTTTGGAGTGTGATGCCTCAGAAGAAGGTATTGGGGCCGTACTGATGAAAAATAAGCACCCTCTTGCCTATGAGAGACGAAAACTCAGGGGACCTGAGTTACTTTACACCATATATGACAAAGAGATGCTGGCCATCATGCACGCTCTGGCCAAATTCAAACAATACCTGGTAGGTGCATGGTTTGTGGTGAAATCAGATCATAACAGTCTTAAGTACTTCTTGGAGAAGAAGGACTTAAATGAAAGGAAACAAAAATGGGTAAGTAGAATACAGTCCTATGACTTTGACATTGAATTTGTCAAAGGGAAAAACAACATGGTGGCAGATGCATTGTCCAGAAGGCCATCCATTTATTCCATGATAGATGTGTCAAGCAATTGGAAGGACCACTTGGTGATGGAATACTCATAAAATCAGTTCACTTGTCAGGTGATAGATGGGCAAATATAGGATGATAACTTCAGGGTCATTGACAACATCATCTATTACAAGGGCCAAATATTTTTGGTTCCTAAATCGGCCTTCAAGGCCAAAGTGTTGCAGGCATGTCATGACTCACTAATGGCGGGGCACCAAGGGATTGGCAAGACATACAGGTAGGTGAGGAAGAGGTTCTCATGGAAGGGCCTTAAAGAGGATGTGATGAATCACATCAAGGAGTGTACTACTTTCCAGGAGAATAAGGATGAGCACACTCACCCGATAGGACTGTTGCAACCCCTACCCATCCCAGAGCACAAATGGGAAAGCATATCCATGGATTTTATCACGGGTTTTCCAAAGGTGCAAGGGAAGGATTGTATTTTCATGGTGGTGGACAGGTTGACGAAGTTTGCACACTTCTTCTCCATTTCTACAGACTTCAGTGCAACATAGGTGGCCGAATTATTCTTCAGGGAGATCTTCAGAATTCATGGTTTACCCAAAACCATTGTTAGTGACAGGGATAGTTGATTTATGAGTACATTCTGGCAGGAGGTATTCAGGCTAGTTGGTATGACCTTGACTCCTAGTACTAGCTATCATCCTCAGACGGACGGTAAGACCAAAATATTCAACAAATGGGTGGAAGGCTATCTCGAGAATTATGTGGCTGGGTAGCAGAAGGCGTGGGTTAGATCGATACATTTGGGGGAATACTGCTACAACACCACCCATCACATGTCCATAGGTATGACCCCATTCAGGACGTTGTAGAGTTATGACCCACTTTCTTTCATAGATATTTATTTTTGTGACAACAGGGCCTTGATGGTACATGATTGGGTACAACAGAGTCCGGATATCCTCAGGGAGCTGAAGGATCATTTACAGAGGGCACATAACCAACAGAAGGTCCAAGCAGAAAAACACATGGTTGAGCGTACTTTTGAGATTGGTGACTTAGTTTGCCTAAGGCTCCAACCATACATGCAGGCTTCTATAAAAATAAGTGGAGCAGAGAAGCTCCAACCACATTTCTTTGGGCCCTATAGGATTAGAAGGAAAGTAGGGGTTGTAGCTTATGATATGGAGCTCCCACAAGGTAGCAGGATACATAATGTCTTCCATGTGTCCTGCTTGAAGAGGGCCATCAACCAACACATAACGCCCCTTGAAGTGATGCCACCTCTAGATGAAGAGGGGAAACTGGTTCTGATTCTAGAGGAGATACTAGAGGTTTAGGAGAAGAATCTCCGAAAGAGAAGCATCAAAGAGTACCTGATCAAATGGAAGGATTTTCACATGGAGGATGCCATGTGGGAGAACGAATAGGTGCTATGAGAGACAGGTTTGGAATTGCTTGAGGACAAGCAATTTATAGCAGGGGAGACTGTAATGTCCCCCACCTATTGATGAAGAGGTTGAGGAAGACTTAGTGGTCTAGACATCCCCACTAGATCATAGTCTCACACATTATGGGGAAATTCAACCAAACTAATGTTATATTTTGAAGTTGACTTAGGAAAAAGGGAAAAAGGGAAAAAATTAACTCAATGAATTAGAACGCTAGTGGTTGAGTTAGGAGTTGAACCTAGGGGGTTAAACTAACTCAACAGGAAAACATAATGGAGGTATAAAAGAAAATCTAGGGCACACCTTTCATTCATCTTGGATATTTGGTATTTTGCTTGTTGAGCTCTTGAGCACACAGTTTTGCGGGTTTTGAGATTACAAACCCTAGACAACAACTCAGTGGTGAAATATTCCACTCGCCTTGTTCCAAGCTTGGTATCGGGGATGAAATAATCCACCCACACCATTCTACACTCATCATCTATTCAGGAGAGCAGCAGGGCCGTACTAGTTAGGATTTTCTAGCAGGGGTGCACCATTGCTTGAGGAACAATTCGATCCAGCTATTTGATAGAGCTTTTGGATATTCTAGCATTTGGGTTTGGCTTGCAAGAAATTGCTCATCAGTTTGGAGGTTTTCTTTAGGAGTTACTATGGCCAGGTTATTATCTACAGGTTGGGATGAATTTGAAGGAAGGAGGTCATATTGGTGATTCAGAGATTCTCAGATCTAGGAGGCTCTACCTCAGATCTGATCTTGAAACTTCTCCTAGGGGCTTGTGGCTGCCCGATCTATCATCCTAGAGAGTTTCAGGTGATTTGGAGACCTTATTCATCCAGGCCAAATTGTTGGCACTTCAAGGTTTTAGGAGGGTCATACCTGATTAGGGTTTCAATAGTTGGAGGGGGAAGACTTAGTATTTGGACTTAATATGTTAGGAGGGGGTTTCCCTTTCCCTGCTCTATCTCTTGGTAGATTTTGGTAGAAATTGGAAGTCTTCTTCAGGAGGGCCGAACCCTTGGTCTTCACATTCTCTTACTCTCAAGATGTGCCAGCAGCTAGAGGGTTGGGAAAAACCCTAGCTTTTTGTATTGGATCATTAATATTGCATTCAACCTTTGGGAGGCTTATCTTGTATTTCTGAGAGAATTTTGAGCATCTCATATCTTTATCTTGGAGCTATTTGATGTTATTCTAGATCTACTTCTATATTGTATCAGGTGCTTACTTCTCATAATAAAAGGTCAGATCTGTGCTTTGTGGTTCCATGTCTTGTGTATTGATGAGATCTTGCATTGTATTGAATATATCTTGATAAAATTGTACTGAATAACTGATTATAACCCTAAGGAAAAAATATCAGTGGCCAACCTGCAAACACAAACAGTCAAACAATTTATTCAGTGGTTATCTAGTGTCCCCAAGCGAAAAAATTGGCTTGGGAACATTACAAATTTCCAAAGGGAGTCTGGAGTTTGGATCCAATGGGTGGTTGGAGCCTGAGTCAGTTAGTAGTGAGGCTTTAGAGAAAGGACACTAGATGGATAGGTCTTCACATAAGAGATTGACATAGGTAGTTGGATATTCTTTGATTTTAGGGGGAGGAGAGGCTTCTAGTGCAATGGGAGCGACTACAACAACATAGGACATGATGATATTGGAGACAAATTCTGGTGGAGGTACCAGAAGTGCCTCCCTCTCTAAGAGGGAGTGTTATATTTTGGTAGCTCGGAGGTACTTCTACATTGGAGACGCCCAACATGTAGAAGTGACTGAGCATATTTCTCTCTAGTGACTTAATGAAGTGTTTTCATAAAGTTATTTTATAAAGTCAATTTGAGTCTTCTAATATTTAATGGGTAAAAGTGACTTTATGAAAAGTGGGTCACTTAAGTGATTTAAGTGAACTCAACAAAATATTAAGTTGTGACCATTGATCTCAAGGGAAGGTGAAGAGTCACTAAAGGGAGACCAAGGGTTAGAGGAGTTACTCATTAATAAGTAATAAAATGAACACTAGAGGAGATATGAAGCACACCTTGTGAGGAGAGTGAGAGAGGAAGTTGAAGAGAGACTATTTCCTAGGGAGTCGAGCTAGAGGAAAGAGTAGCAAAAAAAGGGAGAGGTATACATCCCAAGAAATATCAACATTAAAATAGGGCGTACAACTAGTGTTTGGCACTGAAATCAAGGCATACTTTTTGTTGAAGATAGGCATGATTTCAAAGGTGCTAGGAGACATAAATTTGTACAACTAGGTGCAACTGTTAAGAACAGAAATCGAGGACATATTTTCTGCTAGAAGAAGGCCTTAAAGTACAACCGTACAACAAAAATATTGGCATGGATTTTGAGGCATAAATCAGGTGCATTTTTTTGAGGGTCTTTGGTACATATTTCGAGGAGCTCTGCTAGTTTTGTTTACTAGTTATTGCTGTACATTTTATGCTTATAATGTTGTTGCTGTAAAACTCAAAATTTTCCTAAGAGTTCAATAAGAAAAATCTCTCCTAGAATGGTTTTCCCCTTGTGGGTTTTTCCAGGGGAATTTCCCAAAAATCAAATATTTCAAATGTGGTGAATGTGATGTCGTTCATTTATTATTTGTTGCTATATTTTCAGATGTCTTAGTTTCTTGTATTTCTACTCATAGTTACAATAAATGCATGTGGTACCTGTTATCACTGAAATTTCGTCCGCACAGGGTGACAAGAACTCAGCATTGTCAAACAGTAATGAGGTCATTCATGGCCCTGAATTAATCTCACAACATTCCAAAAAGGTTAAAAACTATACAAAGTAGTGAAAAATTGAAGAGCGCTTTACAGAAGTTGGGTGCGCGCGCACGTGCGCAGAACAGGAACGTAGAATGCGTGCATACGTGCACGATGCGCGGCTGTTAGCGCAAAAAGCTACGCACCTGCTAAACGACGCATTTATGAATGTGGTCGACCTCCCAACTACTTCTGGTTCAGCTCCCAAGATGATTTGACTTCCAAATCCGGGCTGGATCTGAATGGTGGGATGGTCAAAGACCTAATAATGCCCTAAATAGCCTCTATTCACACTACAAAGGAGTTACACAATAACCCAATGCAATGCTATAAAAAGCCATGAACATACCTCATTTTCTCAAGGAATTCTATGTAATGTTATGCTGCCTATATTGTTTTAAGGACTCACTCCTTGACAAGAGAACATTGGCACCATTTCATTGAGCAATCCACCTCTCCATTGAGTGGATTTGCAAAGGATTTCTTTCATCATCATTTTTATTTTTCTTGTTGTAAGGAGAACAAGCTTGTGAGGGTCCAAGAGCCTTCCCTTGGAGGAAGAAGGGACTCATAGTCCCCTTTCTTCTTGGTGCTTTGATTTCATCAATAGATCAGCCTAAAAACATTGGTGATATTGGTCTTTTTGTTCTTGTTATCTCTATGTCACTTTACTTATGATTTTAGTTGTTATTAGTTTAATTCTTGATTATAGTTTTGTTTTTCTTTCTCTAACTCTTTCCTCTACATCTGTCATGCTCAGCAAGACCCAACTGGGCATGCAAGCACCTCTTATTTTCTCACCAAGGTGACGAAAAGGGTGCAACATATTGGCGACTCCACTGGGGATAAAGGTATCAATTCCTACCTCATTTGGGTTTATTTTGCTCTTCTTTTAGATTGTTTAACTTGCAAGTGCACTAACCAGCCTAGGCCGACCTGCCAACCATCCAATTCAAGGGAGAATTGGGAGAAATCCATCTGGATTTTTCTTTTTCGGTCGTTTGTCACAAGTGCGCGGGTATTTTACCCCATAGATGCGCATCGGGCGTGCATGCGCTTAAACAACAACTTTTCTCTGCGCGCATGCACTTTCTGTCTCAAATTTGTTCGCGCATCTGCTCTCTATGTGCCTCTGTCTACACTGGGGGCCATGCATCCGAGCAGAATTTCACATTGTAAGTTGTTGGGATGTGGGAAAGGCCATTTGTATTCTTAAAAATGATGTCAAGAATGTTTTAAACAGCACCACACTTAGTCCCCTCATCATATAAAGGGGTTAGTCAAACACACATAGACACTTAGGAGGTTAAAATCAATTTCCCTTCTTTGCTTTTTGCCACATAGATGGCCGGTTTTGACTTATGATATAAGGTGGTAACCATTTTTAATCACATCTAACTTACATTGGGACTAGAAGCTGAATTACAATCGCTTAGTATGCTCTTCTCTCGCGCATTCAAGCGACCTTGAGAATCAGAAAAAGATTGTGAAACAATTTCATCTCCCTTAACAAAGTTTAAAACCTTTAGGAGAGGACAACGACCCTTTTTGGGACCCCTCTTAGTTTTCTTTTTCAAACACATCTTAATATTGTAACGGGCCCATACATGCCCACATGTTCAATCTAGGATAGTGTTTGAAATTTTGCTTTCTTAGATCAAAACACTAGGAGAGTTTAAAGGTTTGTAACGAGCCCATACATGCCCACATGTTCAATCTAGGATAGTTTCAAGCTTTTTCTAGATTACATCACAATAGGGAGTTAAAGGATAGTAACGGACCCACATGTCCACATGCTAGCTTCCTCGGGATTTTGAATTACGCAAGGTTGTACCAAAGACACTTAGTTAATTAGGTAATCAAACTCTTGTAAGGACCAAGCGAAGTCCACATGTAGCAAGGTGACATCTAATTCACTAAAAATTGGCACACTTTCACTCACACACAAAAGTCACTTTTCACTCACATAGATTCTTCTTGAAACGTGTAGGTCTAAGTAAGTTTCCTCCAAAGGGATTCCGAAAATACCCCATCTTTTCTTGACAGGACTATCCACTCCCATTGATAATCAACGAGGTTGGTTTGCACCCCCAACCTCCCAAAAAAACTACATCTAAAATCTTTCTAAAAAATCACTAAGTTTTCCTCCATAGGAGGTGCCAAAAGAAACTTTTTAGTCTAGGTAGTATTTCGGGGATAGGAATCCAAATAACTCCCCGTTATCTGGTTCTCACATTGTCAAAACATAGAGGTTGTCAAATAGGGAACTGAAAATCCTCCAAGTCAAGTGTTCCAATCACCATAAGGCAGGGAGATACCCATGAAGGGTCGAAGGCTGAGGTCCGGTTGTTCTGTGCGTCCCCCTTTGAGGCACCCACCTCTTGGACGAGATCCAGCCCGTGACCCATTTCTTAGGCCGAAAATCTAAATGCCGCACTTTGACCGAGGTACCTAGTGACCAATTTTAGGACATCTACCCAGGTGACAATTGTGCGCTGCAATTGCACCTTGATTGGATTTTGTGTGGCTATTGGGAAATATCACCATCTCTTTCGGGATATGCCCCCTCTACCCCTCATTATAACCAATTATTTCATCCTTCACTAGTTTCTCTTCTGGTGACTTCAGACCCCACTGTTGAGTACTATCGGAAGGTCCAGTGCTATTTGAGAGGAAGGACGTTACGTCTTCTAGGACACGAGCATTTGATTTCTTTTTGATTCCCCCACGTGGACAAAACCCACTTACCCACATATATGCTTCTTTCTCATTTTATGTATGATGCACATCTGATTACAGTTTGATTTGGATATATATATTGTGTAAACATTCAATGCAAAGGCTCTTGTTTCTATATTTTCTCTCACCACTTTTTGCACACATTCACATAGTTAGTTTGACATCATAGGGGAACCACAGAACCCCCGTCGTTCATGACGCTTGCTCAACCTCCCTCCTATCTTAGGGGGAGTAACTGGTCGTGCTCGCTCATCGACACCTCCTTCACACACTCCTGTGAGTGCTACTATCTTAGGATCAGCTTTGCTTGGTTCTACATTACTTGGGTCTACTTCCCAAGGTCATCCGTTCACTCTCTCTCCTTTACACGGAAGCGGGGGACCCACTTCCTCTCAAGGAGGGAGCACCAACCCACCTAGTCCCCATCAAGGGCGAGGTTCACAACACACTATGGCCGGAGCTAACCCTCCTCCCCCACTACAGATGCCATATTTGGCCTCTCTCAACATCCCGGATCTCACCAAACTCACCAATGATCCTATATTGCACGACGCCACATGGCCTGCAATGCCAACAAAACTCCCTTCAGACATTCCAAAGTTTGAAGGAAAGGCATTGGATGACCCCGCCAACCATGTCATGAGCTTTCATCTATGGTGCTCTTCCAACAACATTATGGATGATTCCATCAGACTGCGATTATTTCAACGTACACTTACCGGCCCATCGACCAAATGGTATGTTGAAGAAAAATCAGGATCCCATGCGACTTTTGAGTCATTGGCCAAAGCATTCTTGACCTTCTTCCAACTACCCATCCGCCACGATAATGGTCTAGAACTACTGTCTAACTTCAGACAAGCCTCAGCCACACACATCACTGACCACATTCATGAGTGGCGTAGGCGACGTAGTTTGTGTAAAGCAGAAACCACCAAACAACAGTGCCTCGACTGGTTTCTTAGATCGCTTGTCTCTCTCCTTGGTAAGGATGTAGGTTCCACCTTCCCTCAATCCGAAGAGGAAGCCATCAGTAAAGCCCAACACTATGACCTCATTTATGCACAGTCAGGGTACTTATACACGACACTTCCTGATCTTCCAAAACCTGTGCCATTTGGCCAAGACAAACCTGGGATGTCTCACTCCGCAGACGGACTAATAGGTGCCACCACACACCATGGTCCACAACCCCAACCACCACTGATTTATGGAACACCTCAATACCCGCCAGCATATGGGGGCACTCCTTATTACCCCCCACCCCCTTATCAACAACCATACCCTGTTGCTATACCTCCACCTATTAGCGGACCACCGCCGACACCTCCCATACATCCACCTATTCCCACACACAGTGGTACTCCCTCCACATCAACTTATAGTACTAGTGAAAGCACTACACCTTCCTATGTACCTTATGGATCGGTACCACCACAAAATCCATACTTCCCGTTTCCTGGTCCCCCACAACCCATGGCTCCCCCACATCCACATGCGGGGGTAAATTTTGTTCAACCTTCTGCTGCTCAACAATACCAAAATTTTGAACAATTAAATACAGCCAACCCAACCCATCCATCTACCAATGCCAAAAATAAAGGACAGAACATGAATAACAACAACCCAGGTCAAGGCGAGAATCAACCCCCACAACACCAACCACCTGGGGGCAACCAGAACCAAGGGAACCAAAACCCTCAAGGGGGAAATAATAACAAACGCCAAGGGAAAAATAATGTTAAAACCATATTCCCTTGTGCTCTTTATGGTGAGTTCGGTCATTACACTCACCATTTTCCCCAGATCGCTGATTTCAAATGGTTGAAAGACTCGAGTAGTCTTCCCCATTCTTCTGCACAAACTGCCCCTCAACATGCACCACAACATTATGTGCAACAACCCCCTCTCGCTGTGCTACAAAATCCTATTCCACATCAAGGTGTGGTAAACACCCAACAATACATACAACATCCCCCACCTCAGGTGGGACAATACCATAAACCCAACAATCCAGCAGAGCATACAATTCTCCTCACCAGTGAGGAAGAAATCCTTCTACAAACGCGTAATCGTCAGTATCACACACCCGTTGAGTCTACTCCCATCTCTCTAGAGACAAACTCTACACCAATGGGACCCCTGTTGGTGATCCCTCTCCCTTCCGCCGAACCACCATTACACATCCCTCACATACCCTTGTGCAGGAATGTTCACAACCCACAGGCTAGGGCAGCTCATAACTATAGCTTGGTAGACGACTTAGCACAATCCCCGGCTGCCATGTCAGTCTTGGAAGTCCTCTAGACTTGTCCTACACAGTGGAAATCACTGCTTTCCTCCTTGGGGGCAGTCGACCCTTCATATAATTGACTCATCACCTTTGATATTGACAGCGGAGAACCTCGTCTGCCCGCCTTGATCGCTTTTCAAATACCAGTAAAAATATGGAACATCACAGTTCATCGATGTATCATCGATGAGGGTGCATCTACATGCATTATGTCCAAAACAGTATGGCAGAAACTTGGTTCCCCAGAATCATACCCTCTGCCATCACATTACAAGCTTATGATGGAAGACCATCCTCTCCTGAAGGGCTCTTCCAAAACGTCCCCGTTGAACTCGGGGGCAAGACTATTCTCATTGATATCGAAGTTATCGACGCCCCCCTAGATTATAATATCCTGTTCGGGCGTAGCTACATGTACGCTATTAAGGCAGTGGCCTCTTCCGTCTTTCGGACAATGATGTTCCCCCACAATGGGAAGATCGTGACCATCGACCAAGTCTCACATTATGAGCCTAACCCATCTTCCAACCTCGATAAGATTCTTCCTCTCATCCACACCAACCAAGATGCCTACCCACTCGTCGAGATGGGTCCTAGGATTTTCAAAGATCCATCCTTGTTAGGGACGTACCATGAAGCACCACCACTCCTTCATCCTACTAGTCAGGTATGCGTCATCTCATCTAACGAAACTCACACGGAGGATGCTCTTCCTCCTCAGGAGGCTTTAGTCATTCCTGACGTCTCAATAGTCGCAAAATCACTCCCACAGGAGCCTCCTGCGCCCTCGTCGACCTCAACAGTCCACGAATCCACATCCCCTCAAGGGAATAATCCTGTCTGGGAGACACTCCCCCAACCCCTCACCCAAATTCCTTTCTTTTTCCCTCCCTCAGGTATTGAATCTTTTCAGGTAGCCGCAACGCTCACACTATCGAACATGGTGTTAGCAATCCTCATTTGGTATTTACACCCACCAGAGATGGTCCCTCGACCATCCCTTCCCACACAGGAAGGACTTCCCATGACAATTCCCATCCTTACCTGCACCACCCCCCCACTCACTAACCCCCCTGCTACAGTTGGGGGCAGGAGAAAGAAGAAGGAGCCCACCACTCCACTTCCTCCATGCATCCCACCACCTTGTGCACTATGTGAGAAAGAGGGCCACCAAACCAACAATTTCCCATCACTACCTGAATTAAGGAATTTGATTCCCCCCAATCAAACTCCCACAACCCCCATCGCTACGGCTAGTCCCACCACTATCACCAACCCTTCCAGTAGTAAAGGGGTGAGGACCAAATACTCTTGTGCTATATGTTCAGAGTATGTCCATTACACCCATCATTGCCCAACACTGCCACGCTTTCGCTAGAAATTAGCGGCTGTATGCCAGAACTTCTAGAACAACCCACGCCCTGCTACGTCCTCTTCAACAAATATCACTGACATTCGCTATGTCACCACTTCAGTCAATGAACATATGAGATTCCCTTTCTCTCTCTGTGATTCATTGGCTCATGTTTCATACCAGTGTCCTATGATCCTTGAATACAGGAAGCGTCAATTGGCCCTGCTTCACTGACCCGCAGAGGCGATAATTGACATTATCTCGTCACTAGAGGATCTTCATGTCATTTCTCCCGAACCCGAGGCACTCCCAACACCTCCATGGTTCTTACATAACGTCTCTGAGGATTTACCCCGTAACCCCCCCAACTCTCCTACTCATTCCCCTATGGAGACTCTCCACCCAACCACCACGGGTACCCCTCAGTACTTCAATATATGGTTTATGTTGAGTGAACCCTCCCCATCACCTAGCATTGTTCCCCCTGCTTCTTCATCAGGGGGAAATCACACTGTCACCGAGATCACTCCTCACGACTCCTTGTATTCCCGGCGTTTCCAATGCGACGAGGAAATACTCGAAGAGCTAAACCACCCAGACTTACCCTGGGATGCGCTACATCACCGCACACTCTTCTCTCCACAGGAAGCCCCCATGCCTCCTAACCAAAACCCCATTTACACGATCGAAACCAAAGATTTTATCCCCTCCGGGCCTATCGATTGGTTCAACAATCTCATTCCTGCCCCTGATGCGTTTGAAGAAGGCAACATGGCCAACATTTCCCCCACCATCAAAATCGACATTTCCATTAAAAATGGCATCGTCGAAGAAATCACCATTGGAGCTGCTTGCACTCCTCAGGAAATCACTGCATTTAAAGCCCTCTTCCAGGAATATAGGGATATTTTTGCTTGGTCATACACGAAAATGCCTTTCCTCAATCCCTCTATTGGTTAACATCACATCAATACCTGGCTCGACATCACACCAGTTCGCCAAAAACAACGACCACTACACCCAGCCAAAGATGCAGCTATCAAAGCCGAAATCGACAAATTACGCACTGCCGGGTTTATTTACCCCATCGCTTATACTTCATGGGTTTCTAACCCTGTACCCGTCGACAAAAAATAGGGCACTATCCGTGTTTGCACAGACTTTCGCGATCTCAATAACACATGTCCCAAAGACAA
>JASDQU010098884.1:6538-20708 GCA_032191745.1 Picea mariana
GTATATATATATATATATATATATATATATATATATATATATAATTTCTTAGAGCACGTAGTTTGAATCATAAATTTATGTTAATGAGAAGGTAGCGTTAGTAATGATGAAATGGTTATGGTTGAAAAGTTTATCTATAAGGGAATTCTTCTGAAACATATAATTTTCTTGGGCAAAGGATTATCAATTCTCTTATAACCTCAATAATCTCACCCGACCAATGTTTAATACAATCCTAAGTAAGGTCCAAGGAACCCACACATGATAATATCTCTTTTAGATATTAAAGTTGTCAATTTGTGTTTACACAAGGCTTTTGTAGTGGCTCTTTTAGATATTAAAGTTGTCAATTTGTGTTTACACAAGGCTTTTGTAGTGGCACTAATCTAAGAAACAAAATTGCACTAAAAAATGGTGGATTAATAGTTGAATCATTTAATCCTTAATAGAAGATTAATAGTTTTCAAACTTAAATAATAATTAGTAAGGTATTCACATATATAAGATCATTCATTAAAACATTTTAGAAAAATTGTCACTCAAATTCAAACCAAAACAATATAGATATATAGACAGATATATATGTCCAAAAATTATGGATTGGTTGCTAATGATGATCTATAAACTGTCGTGGATATTCCATTGGAATAGTTCATCATAACAGATATGATAAATAAAACTAAAATCTACACTATGAGGGTTAAATTCCTTTAGATTCCATAATATTTAGTTTGTTTGTTTTTTTGTTTATGCATGAAATAGATAAAATGAGGAAACTAGTGAATAGTAAAACACAATCACACACCATCCACAAAATAACACAAAGATTTGCTCTTGGAAACCCTTATGGGAGAAAACTCATCTAGAAGGTGAGGCTATTATGCTCTCTTTTCTCTTATATGAAAATAATGCAAGTACAAAGCAGAATGCATTCTCTATAGAGTTACCTGAGACTTGTGGCCTTTTAGGCTTCTACAAAACATTAACCCCCTCTATTATGCTCTCTAATTTTCCCACTCCCATTTGTTCTACTCTGCTATGGAACAAAATACAAGAACATAGAATGGAATCCCTTCTCCTCCTAGTGGTCTGATATTTAACATAGCTTGATGGCCATTTAGGGTTAGGGCATTGACTTTCTCAACCCTCAATTAGTGATAAGGTTTGGACCTTCTAGAGTGTTTTAGAAAATCCACTACGTGGCTAGCCCCACACGTTTAAGTCATGGGGGTTGGCATGGCATCCACTTGCACCATGGTGATAAATATTGTAGGTCAACTTGCGAGAGGCATAACTTTCAATTATGAACTCTAATTGAGGCGATTCCTGCATCGTTGGAAAGGTCTCAGTGTGTAGAATATAGAATATTTCTACATAGTAAGGTTTGGATAAAAAAAAGTGTCATTTGATACCACAAAATGGCTCTAGAAGATTTCAGATGGTTTTTTGGACTCGAATTTCCAAATTTGGACCAACCACCAAAATGGCCCTGCAAGCTTATTCATTCATTTTTTCCACCCATAAATTACTGAGATAGATGAAAAATAATATAATGATCCAATCCAGATCAAATGAGGTGATTATTAGAGACGTTATTGGCATTTTTTTTTACAATGATCAAATTTGCTACCACATTAAAGTCCACATTTATGAACATGTTAATGTGTCTTTTTCTTCTTTTTTGTTCATCATTATGTAATTTTTGTTCGACAACACATTTATTCTAATAGAGGACGAATACATTTAAAAACCTCTCACACAACCGGATCAAATATCAACACATCGATCTTTTGATGTGGTAATATCCCTATGGGGAAACATCCACGGCCCTAGCCAACATGGCCACTCGGAGCAATTTACTAATGTAAAAGAACATATTACAGAGAGATTTACAAGAGAGATTCTCACAATCGATCATTGACAAATGACCCTCCATTCTCTTTAAATAGATATCATGGACCAATCGGGTGTCAAGCCACATATCAATGTAGTCGTTAAGATCGAGGAGAATATGATCAATCGGATCACTCTATGTTGGAAACATATATTGACCGTCAAATTACCTAACTAAAAATGCATACTAAAGAAACATACTAAGAAACACACTTTTAACTAACAACACATTAGACCACGTTTATCTTAATTAACTCCCAAGTGTCTAAATGTCCTAACATCCCCCCTTAAGAACAAATCGGGACAGGATTGAAGGATTTACAAAGACAACAAAATAGGAGAAGGAAGGAGGAATTAGAGCCTATCCCTCCTTAATGAAAACATCATGAACTCCTAACATAGATCAAAGTTTGGAAAACTTTGATTATGTAAGAGACTTTGTGAAAATGTCTACAACTTGATCTTCTGTAGGGAAAAAGAGCACTTAAATAACTCGATCTTGAATGAGCTTTCAGATGAAGTGCATGTGTAGCTCGATGTTTTTGTTACGTTGATGTTGAATTAGGTCTTTAGCAAGCTTGATAGAACTCTGATTGTCACACCAGAGGGTTGTCAGATGTTGCTACTAGAATCCAAACTCTAAAAGGATTTGTCAAAGCCACAAGGCTTCTTGACTTATTTGCACCCCACTAAGTAAATCCAAACCTTCAATTCGCCATTTCTAGGCTCCACAACATATCATTTATTACTCACACCAATTGCACCAATAACACTTTGATAGTCATGCAACCCATGTAAAGCCAAAAATCTAGCTAATATATAGCTCATAAATGTGCAAGGACTTGTTGAAATGGTGGGGATGACTCATATAGACCAAGACATGTTGATTTTTACGTCTTAAGTAGTTAACTGGTTTAGCATTTTTTTACTATTAAATCATTAGCACATTGACTACATATAAAGGATCACTGAAAGAATAACATTCATAGCATACACAAGATTTACCCTAGAAAAACCCCCTAAGGGGAAAAAACCAGCAAACTTCCTCAATATAGATTCACCAACCAAGAATAATGTGTCTCTCCAAGAGAGAACTAACAAAGAAGAAGATCCTCCTCTAACCCTTGACTAGGGAAGAGTAGCACACCACTTAACCAAGAGATAAACCAATAAATTCCACAACCTCACCTCCTAGTTGCAATAGCATCTCCCTCTGAGACATGTGCACTTCCTCTTCTTAGTTGTAGAGCTAGTGTGTGTGAGGGAAAATGAGGTGTTGGCCTCCCTTATAAATAGTGGTATGGTCATCTTAAAATTAGGTCTAGGCTGACCTATTACTTTACCCATTTATTTTATGTTTTAAATGTCAAGGCAAAATAGGGCCGACTTTTACAAAGGCACAATAGGGCCTAATTAACAAATATAATATAAAAATATTCTTTAGGGTTTGTCTTGTTCAAAGGATATCTTCTGAAGCTACTCAATCTTCAACACTTCCTCTTAGAAAAGAAGGTATTCATCTTGTGATGGTCATCATCATTGATTCTGCGCTTCTGCATACTTGGTCATTGTCTTGTTTCCAATCACGGATCTATATATCATAAGAATTTTTTCACTTTCACCAGCATTTCATACTGGAGTAACATACCATCCTATGTTGGAGTACCAACCTGCGCTAGGATAACATACCAGCCTGTGTTAGAGTTACCAACCTATATTGGGGTAGTGTATCAGTCTGCGTTGGAGTTACCAACCTGCGCTAGGGTAGCATACCATCCTGCATTGGAGTTACCAACCTACATTGGCATAGCATACCAACCTGGGTTGGGATAGCGTACCAACTTGCGTTGGAGTTACCAACCTGCGTTGGAGTTACCAACCTGCACTGGGGTAGCGTACCAGCCTGCGTTGGAATTACCAACCTGCATTGGGGTAGCATACCAGCTTGCATTGGAGTTACCAACCTACGTTGGGGTAGCGTACCATCCTGCGTTGGAGTTTCCAACCTGCACTGGGGTAGTGTACCATCTTGTGTTGGAGTTACCAACCTATGTTGGGGTAGCATACCAGCCTCTGTTGGAGTTACCGACATGTGCTAGGGTAGCGTACCAACCTGTGTTGGAGTTACCAACCTATGTTGGGGTAGTGTACCAGCCTACGTTGGAGTTACCAACCTGCGTTGGGGTAGTGTACCATCCTGCGTTGTAGTTACCAACCTGCACTAGGGTAGCATACCATCCTGCGTTGGGGTAGCTTCCTCTACTGGGGTTCTCATCACTTCCCTTTAAGGATCACATCACTTCCCTCGAGTGGGGATCTCATCATTTCCTGCTATTAGGGAACACATCACTTATCGCTACTCGGGAACACATCACTCCCTCTCATGAGAGAAAATCCTTCTGGACCACACCAAGCCCATCTCTAAAGTATTCAAACTTCTCTCTTGAATGAGGCTTATCAACACATCTGCTACCTGCTCATCGGTAGGAACATATTGGAGCTTTAATTCTCCCTTTTGTATCATCACTCGTATATAATGGTACTTTGATCTCGATATTCTTAGACTTGTCATGACACACTGGATTCACTGACAACTTTATGCAACTCTGGTTGTCATAAAAGATACAGGTTTCCTCCAACTTGAGATCAAACAATTCTGCAATCAACTTCTGAAGCCACATTGCTTTGCCACAAGTTGACCATGCTACCACATACTATGCCTCTGTGGAACTGAGTTCCATATAGGTTTACTTCTCACTTAGTCATGAGATCATATCTGATCCCATACTAAAGCAATATATGAATGTACTTTTTTGGTATGTGACACTTCCTGCCCAATCTGAATCTGCAATCTTATCTCACACTCTGAGATATATCTGGGTCCATAATCGATTGTACCCTTTAGGTACCTCATCACATGTTTTTCCATAATCAGGTGAACATGTATTTCACCGCAAAACATATATATGTCCTTGTGTTCTTCAAACCAAATTTTCACATTACATTGTACCAACTTGGTACTCTTGCTAAGCTACAACTTAATATGCACAATCATGTGCTAGCTCTATATTCTTTCTACAAAGCACTATCTGTCTCACTGCCTAAGAGTATGTCCTCTACTCTCTCTGCAACTTGTTCCTTCTAGAACTAGGACTTTGCACTTGCAATTTCTTTTTCTAAAACTAAGAATGTCTACTCCATTCTCACTATAGTCGTTGAACTCTAAGAGTAGCTCCTCTACTCCATTACAATAACAAATTCATTTTCTCCCTCTGAATCTCATACTGCACCGGCTTATTTTAATGTAAAATGGTTTTTCTATATATACTTCTTCTAATTACTAGAGAAAGTGTATCGTCATAGTCTTCTCCCTCTTGTTGGGAGAATCCTCTAGACACAAATCAAGCTTTGTACATCTCTATATTGAATGGTCCTAGGGAGGTTTCTCCTCCTTATTGGATCATTAGGGATGACTCCCTTTGAACTCTATCTCCTTCTGAGCTGGTACTTGGTGGGGCCGCCTACCTCACCATTGGTGGATCCATATGCTCCTCATGATATGGCTCGTTAATGCTATAGGAATTTGCATCTTGCAAAGTGTCACGGGACCTTCCTGGTTACTGTAATGATTTTTGGTAGACTCTTCTAGCTCTACTAACTCTTCCTGATGATCTGAAGAGTGATCAACTACACTACAGGGATATGTTCTTTCATCTTTGGAGCATTCTTCTCATGATCTATCTTCATATGAGATGTTATGTATCTAGCAAAAGTAGCTTCTTCTTCTTCTTCTTTGGTACATGGATGTATACACTCATGTATACAACTTGGATAATCTGCTCCATGTCCCATCTAATATGTTTCCTCCTACAACCATCACTATATCTCCCTCGGGTTTATCACCTGTGACCTTCCTGGAACAAGAACAACAAGGGAGAAACATTAGACAAGAATAATATTCTTTATAATAATAATAAAAACAATAGCGAGAATAATTGTCACAGTATCTCCTTCAGAGATATCACTTGTGACATGCCTGAAAAAAGAGCCAAAAGTAAGAAATACAATAATAAGAAATGAGAGAAACACTCTTCTAGTGTTGTGATCAATCATTCCTCCATGGTACCCTGGAAAAAAAACAAGAAGTTTCTCCTAGAGGATATGTTAGTTATATCTAGTAAATCATTACAATAAGCATTTATCTCAACAATGCTCACATGCTACCAAGTATTCAATAATAAAACTTTTCAAATATTGTTATCACAACTATAGTATTTACTTGTAATGTGGCAATTATCAAACTTGATATGTGTAAATTTGAATCTTATCCATTTAATCAATCAAACCTAGAACCTGGAGTCTTGTCCTCAAGAATGAGTGTGTTTCTTTTCTTCCGAGTCTCCTTCACTCAAGATGACAAGTATTCTCTTCAACATGTCCTATGTACTAAGATAATATTCTTTCTTGATATAAATCTAAGTTAGAGAATAAACTCTATAATCTCAACCTTAATCAATCTAATACTTGGACTTTAATTTTGACCAATGGTTAGTATGATAGTCATAACTTCAACAGATCAAAATAAAACCTAGATGTTCATAAGATCACAATAATTCCATAACAAATAGAGGCATATAAAATTAATCAAACATGGGGTTCATTGTTCCTCTAAATGTGTTGGATCTGAGATCCTTCTGGATCTACAATTGTTGTTTAGACAAAAGATCATTTCTCCTACAAATACCCTTTAAAATAATGATACAGTTTAAACATATGTAAGTGCATACCTCTGACAGTATCAGCAGGTAGTGGCATCATCCAGCAGCAGCATCAAGCAATAATGAACCTTTAAAACTTCAAAATTGATTCAACTTGTAATTTAAAGGTAGCTGGAGATTTTCTAGGGTAAGGCGCACTAGGACAATCAAAAATAAGTCCCAACACTTCACACAGACTTTCACTGCAACTGGTGTTGGTACTGCAACTGGCATGAAGTAACTAACACTGTAACTTCAAATGATACTTCAACTACAATTGATACTACAACTGCAACTAATACTGCAACTGCAACTACAATTGATACTTCAACTGCAACTGGTACTACAACTGCAACTTAGGGTTTTTTGAGGAAACCCTAATTTATCAAACTTCAAATTTCATAATTCTGATCCAGGGACTAGATGCACCCTCCTAGGTAGAGCTCCTAGATGGTATTACTTTTTCCAACATCCTCCATCAAGGTGGACGCGTCACCTTTTAGGGTTTATGCAAAAACCCTAGTATGCAAAAACCCTAATTTCTTAAATTTGCCCAAAACTAAATTTTTTTCTAGGGAAAAGGTGTGCTAGGGTTAGGAGGGTCTTATTATGCCCTTAGCTTCATTAGCGAGTTCTTTTGTGCTATGAAAATTCCTTCTTTCAGGCCTGCTTTGATACCATGTTGATTTTTATGTCTTAAGAAGTTAACTAGTTTAGCATTCTTTTACTATTAAACCATTAGCACAATGACTACATATAAAGGATCACTGAAAGAATAACATTCACAACATACACAAGATTTACCCTGGTAAAACCCCCTAAGGGGAAAAACCCAACAAACTTCCTCAATATAGATTCACCAACCAAGAACAATGTCTCTCTCCAAGAGAGAACCAACAAAGCAGAAGATCCTCATCTAACCCTTGACTAGGGAATAGTAGTGCACCACTTAACCAAGATATACCCAAGAGATAAACCAAGAACTTCCACAGTGTCACCTCCTAGTTGCAGTAGCATCTCCCTCTAATACTTGTGCACTTCCTCTTCATAGTGCAGATCCAGTTCTTGTGAGTGAAAATGAGGCATTGGCCTCCCTTATAAATAGTGGTCTGGCTAGCCTAAAATTAGGTCTGGGTTGACCTGTTACTTTACCCTTTTATTTTTATTTTTACATGTCAAGGAACAATAGGGATGACTTTTACAAAGGCACAATAGGGCCTAATTAACAAATATAATATAATAATATTCTTTAGGGTTTGTCTTGGTCAAATACAGTAAGGATATCTTCTGAAGCTACTCAATCTTCAACAAGATGGACCTCCCATTTCATGAATACTTGGTTATTTTTCCTTCCTCAAGGTCTCATCAAGCACATGGGCACCCATGATGGAATGAGTATAATTTATATGGGAGTTTGTCCAGGACAGGGTTTTATTTCTACCTATAAAAAGGAGCCATGGGGAAAATGACGAGCACCCAAAATTATGTATTTTTTTTTTTTAAGTTGGGTGGATCATTTCCAATGGATCATCAACCATAGTGACTATTTTAAGACAACAATGTAAAATTACAATAATCATTTACCATGTACTTAATCCCAACATATCAACTGGAAAATAAAGGAGTGTCCAAAGATATTGTGTTATCTATGTGTGTATTTGTGTGTGAAAACAATATTTTTATGTATTATAACAATTGTGCAAGAAAGGGGATTTATGTGTCATTGTTGGCACCACAAGATTTTCTAATTTGAACACTAAATTTGGGGTGCAAGTCCTTATGTTAATGTCATAAAATCCTTCCTCGCCATGATAACTAACATCATTGGTGATTTCAAAATAATATATAAGAAAGTATTTAGGTAAAGAGAACAAGTAAAATTATATGGTTAGAAACTTGAAATCTTCTAATGAGTATGACATGACATGTTTGCATTGTGAACCAATAAATATGGTATGGAAAGTGATAGATATTCCAATGAGTATGGCAAGGCATGTTTGCGTTATGAACTTTATAATGCCATGGATTATATTCTCCTACCATGATTGACATTTTTCACTTGAAAATGGGCAGTGTTTATCCCTTGTCAACCAACATTTCAGAAATTCCATTCAACCATTAAACCATCTTGGTCATTCATGGAATTTAATAAAACTTCACATTTAATTTCTTTTCTATTAACTATATTGATCCAGTGTTGTCAGTCAAAGGTGCCCATTGATTCTCATATGGATAGCATCAATTTACCCTCCTTTAAGTTGATCAATATAGATTTATATCAAAGCTCGCATAAACTTAACATGAAAAATACATGGCATGCCTAAAGGAAGCCCCATTTTCCATGACTTTCTCCTCTTTTGTACATGCAAAAATATGAATTTAGTATTTAATATATAATCCAATCCAAACTATAGATTATCCTACAAAACTATTTAGTTTGAAGATGTGCCAAGATAGAAGTTGTCTCACAGAGGTCCCAAAGGACCAATTTATGTTTAGCCTAAATTTGTATCTTAGTAGCATCTATCTCCTACTATTTCTCCTCTTCACCCACCACCACTACAATCTCCTTACTATTTTTCTATGAAGATATTTTGGACCCAAAATGGACTATTTGTCATACATTATGATCCAATATTAAGGCATGTGTTTGACAATGCATTAGTGGATACTGAGCAACACAATGATGGCCAAAAAAATGAGAGATAGGGATTAGAGAACATCGAAGAAATTGACATCCATGATGATGTTGAAGATGGTTATGTCCAGGCACAAGAAGACAACAATCCAGAGTTAGATGATGTTATGGAAGACAACAATATGGATGGTATAGAAAATGATGATCCAAATACATCTGGTAATAATATGGATGGTATACAGTCAAATTTCAATGATGATGAATATGATGCATGTCAAGATGAGGATGATGATGATAATATTAACTACATGAAAGATCACATGAACATTGACAATGATACATTAGATGACATTGTTGTATACAATGATGTTAATGACCAAGACTTGTAAATTTTCAAAATTATTTGCAATCCATGTTTAAAAAATGATGATTCTTATGGCCTAAACTTTGAAATGCTTCAAAATATTTGTGTCAATACAAATTACCTATTGAAATATCCTTAAAGTGTTCAAGATATGGTATGAATTGTTGGCAGAAAAAAATAGGATTACTTGGATGCTTCTTCCGTTCATTTTGTATCAACATATGTTCTTGAAGACACAAAAGTTAATAAAATATTAATGCACGTATCTCACAATGATTTGAATAAGCAACTTTGTTAACTTCATTATTTTTATATTGTTTGCATTTTATTGTTGGGCATTTTTTTTATTGTGTTTTATTAAGAACTAAACATAAAATAATTAAACAAAACAAAATATTTTAATCACCAAGAATTAGGTGAAAATTTAATAAATTAAAGCTCAATTTCAGTTTCCTATTTCATATCAAAACATGAATATTCAATCTCAATGATTTCACTAAGTCTTAAAATCCTCCCATACCATCAAGGCATTTGCCTAGTCTAACTATGTAATATTTCAGTCACATTTTGAATAAATTTCAACGTTGGCCCCATTCACTACTCATTATGTCTGGTCGGTTTATGACATTGTAGATGGGCGTGTTGAAAGACATTTCAAGAGATTTCCAACCAAGATTATGTAGATGAGAATGACGAATGATGAAAATGACACCGCATAATGAAGGTTCATGCAAACATGGTGGATGTCGAATATTATGCAGGGATGTCATGCATCCTTGAATCATGAAACCCTTGCATATTGTCAAGGCATGTGTCTCATCTAACCATGTCAAATTTCGACGCATACAGGTACAATTTGAAGAAATTTTACATTGGCACCATTCACTTCTCACCATGCGGCGTCGATGGATGACATTGGTGATGGGCGTGTTGGAACAAGTTCCATGACATTTCAAGAGAGTTTCATCAAAGATTCTATAGAATATGGGAATGAGGAATGATGAAAATCAGACTACATGATGAACATTGATGAAAATGTCAACGATCTCAAAAATTATGTGAGGACATCATGCATCCTTGAGTCTTGAAACCCTCTCATACTGTCACGGCATGTGTCTACTCTAACCATGTCAAATTTTGACGCATAGAGGCACAGTTTGAAGAAATTTCAACGTTCACCACATTCATTGGTCACTGTGCGGTGTCGATGGATGACATTGGTGATGGGTGTGTTGGTCGAAGATGTTCCATGACATTTCGAGAGAGTTTCAACAAATATTCTATAGATGGTAATTATGACGAATGATGACAATGAGACTACATGAGAAATGTTGATGCAAACATGGACGATCTCAAATATTATGTGAGGACATCAGGAAATATCTTTCAATCTCAAGACCCTCACATACCGTCAAGGCATGTGTCTGGTCTAACCATGTCAAATTTCAACACATGCAGGAACAATTTGAAGAAATTTCAGTATTGGTCCCATTCAATGCTCACCATGCGGCATTGGTGGATGAAATTGGTGATGGGCGTGTTGGAAGACGTTCCATGAAATTTCAGGAGTGTTTCGACAAACATTTTGTAGATGTGAATGATGACAGTGAGATAGCATGATGAACATTGATGCAAACATGGAAGATCTCAAATATTATGTGGGGACATCAAGAATTCTTGAGTCTTGAAACCCTCACATACCGTCAAGGAATGTGTCTAGTCTAACCATGTCAAATTTCAACGCATAGAGGAGCAGTTTGAAAAAATTTCAACATTGGCCCCATTCACTGCTCATCGTGCGGCATCAATGGATGGCATTGGTGATGGGAGTCTTGGAAGATGTTCCATGAAATTTCAAGAGAGTTTCGACAAATCCCTAAACCCCCTAATCCCTAATTCATTGACCCTTAAATCCTTAAGCCCTAATCCCTAAACCCTTAATACCTCAACCTTAGTTAATCACTAATCCCTTAACACAAAATCCTTATATCCCCTAACCCCTAATCCATCGACCCTTAAACACTTAAACCCTAATCCATTAATCCATAAATCATTATTCCCTAAGCACTTAAACATTCATCCCCTAGCCCATAATCCCTAAGCCACTAACCATTAAACTACCTAACGTGTAACCACCAAATCCCTTAGCTCTTGACCCTTAATCCCTTAAACCCTAACCCCTAATCCCTTAACCCTTAATCCATGTACCCAAAATCCCTAAATCCCATAATCCTCAAATCCCCTATCCACTGAACCCCCAACACCTCAACTAATTAACTATTTAGGCACATCCGACGTTAAATCTGGCACTATATCTGATGTTAAATCTGACACTATTAGCGCCTACATGTTTTGGTCAGCACAAAAAATGCCAGAAATAGCACCATCCTGATAAATAGCGCCTAATTTTTCAAAGAATTGGAGAAAAATACACTAAAACAATCTTTGGAAGCAAATAAGGGAGCAAATCACAGGAATTTGTTGTAGTGATTACTAAATTGATTCGCTTGTTCGAGGATGGAAAGTTGTATTATTGGATTTAAAATTATCTCTTAGTTGTGATCCCACATAGCTTATGGGTCCCAGGAAAATAATTTTTAATTGGATATGGTTTCATGGAAACTATTTGTCACTCACCAAGTTGGCAAAGGCAAGAAAACTGCAATTTTGAGCACTAAACTAGTAGTTGGAATTGATTTTCAAGGTAGGTTTATCATGTTATTTTTTTGTGAAATTTCATTTACAAATTTATATTGATTTTTTTCCATGATATATGTGTGTTGTACTAATTTGGTTACAAGTTGGAAAGTTACTAAGTGTATCTAGCAATGTTGAATTTGTAATAGGAAAATGCTATTGATTGTAATCCTTACCCTATAATTGTTTGGGTAGACCCATTGTAAAAGAAAGAATATGCATAGTGGAATAAGGAAATATCTAGGTAATTTTTTTATGAAGGAAAAGGTGTTGGAAAGTTGGTTTCGACAGTTGGTTGTCATTGATGTCAACCCTTGGAGAGTGATCTTGGATATTGATGTCAACCCTTGGAGAAGTCCAGAAGCCCCAGAGATGTGGATGAGATCGTTGGACAATTGGTTATAATATGTATAATCGAGATTGATTGTGAGTTAGTTGATATCATCATATGTGATGGTTACAATTGATGAAATCTACATGAAGCCCCAGATGTGTGGTTATGGTACCCAACTTTGAATTAGGTTTTTTGGACATGAAGGACAATGTAAATTCAGGTAAGACACTCATAGATGGATAGTACTCATCATGACGTTTATGGTGATATGAGGAACACCACATGATTCCTCACAGTTAGGGAGATATGGCTTTGTGAAGTTTGAAGCCTCGAAGAATGGTCAAGAATATCCTACTTGGTTACAAGTCTTTAATGAAAAGGTAAAGCGATTGTAACAAGAAATCTCAAGAATCCCTAAAGTTAAGGAAAGAGATCCTAAATTTAAGGAAAGAGGTTACTTATAAAAAGAATAAATACACCTCAAGAAGTCTCTCATAAGCACATGATTTATACACACAAGTTCATTGAATATCTATCTAATTGATCAAGTGGTTCTTATATGAGGTAACCAAGGATATATAAGGATTTTTCAGAGGGAAGATGAAGTAAAAAAGGTCGAAATTGCAAGGGAGGATAAAGTCTTGTGAGGATGTCTTCTAAGGTATGTTATTTATAGGTCATATTACCATTTTCACTATAAATTTTTTTATAGAATCATTAAACTAGAAAAACCTAGAGAATATTGAGACAACATATCAAGGTACCTGTGGTATAAATTTCATCTTCTGGGTCATTTTATTTTGGGAGATACACTTTGTGGAAGATAGGATTTTTGGCTAGTCCTGGAACTAGTCTCAAACAAGTGTTCCGGGTAAAAAGGACATAAATTCTTCATAGAAAATCCAAATTCAGTGAGACAAAATGAATTGGATAAAGTATATTCTGTAGTATGTTGTGTACTATTTTTAGATCCTGATATCAAATATTCCACTCGTGGAATCATCTACAACTTCTCTCTCTAGAATAAGCTAAAATTCAGGAAGGTCTGCCATTTTTGCTATAACTCCTTTTCTGGAAGGTTCCAAGTAGTGAAAGCTGGAGGAAATGCAAAGAATATATTGAATAATATTTTGTACAATTTTCATACCTTTATTCGTTACAAGTACATATTTATTCTTGTTGAAAGTTATGGTTTGTAACTAATCCAAAAACTAGTCCTCTGAGACTAAGGTAAAGTTTGATGAAGATGTTATTATCTTGTTGTTGAAGTTGAGGAAGGTATGTAGGTCTATGATCACATAGTATGTTACAGATTTATAGGTATGTTTATATGCATGTTTTGAGGGTTACATGTTGATGATTTTATGGTGTATGGCATGATTGAGACATATCATGAGTGATATGGTATATGGTTGAGGCACATGGTTTGAGGTATATGATTGGATGCATGTCTTGTTGATATTAGTAAAATACTTGTTGATGCATAT
>JASDQU010098885.1:1094-21374 GCA_032191745.1 Picea mariana
AATATCATTATTCATTACTTCCATTCACAACTAGTTGTTTGCATGTAAACATATCTCAACAACATACATCATCAATAAACCATCACCATGAAGAACACAAGGAACACAAGATATATATATGTAAACATTTTTTATTATGTGTTACAGGAGACTACAATCTCATGGTTTTATCAGCATCAACTGAAAAGAGCAACAACTCCAATAGAGTACCAACTCTAAATACAAGACCCAACTTGCAGATCTCAACACCAACTCAGATGTGAGGATTCCAACCCTCAAGTACAAGACCCATCTTGTTGACAGAAAGTAATTTTTCAAACTATATCAACAGTCTATACCAACACAAGTGCATCAACTATGCACAACCTGTCACAACAACCTGTCACAACAACCTGTCACCTCAACCTGTCTCATCAATATGATCAATCAAACCTGATCTAATCACCTAAATCAATCAAAAAGATAACTCTCAACCATATGCACAATATCACCAAGATAACCAACAAGATACACCATACTCTCCATAATACAAATATCATAAATCCTTACATAAAACATGTGCCAAAACCTCACTGTAATGTAGTTTTGATTCTACTATTGCAGTTTTGTTGTCATGGTTCTACTGTCGTAGTTTCGTTGCCACGATTCTCTTGTCGCAGTTTTGCTACTGCGATTCTGCTACCCCATTTTTGTTGTTGCAGTTCTTTGTCGTGATTCTTCTGTCGCGAATTTTCTTCCTCGAACTTTTGAAACTTCTGATGAGTCTATGAGTACCTACAATGAACCTTTCACCAAAAACAGATCTTCAACATGCTCAATAGATTCCTTCTCATAAGAGACCCTTTCTCTCTTATTTATACTTCTCCAAGTAGCTTCATCTAGGGTTTTTCTTATAACCAACTTCCTTCCTTATTTTGGGGCTAACCAACTTCTAACCACTTTTCCACTTACAACCACTTATTCCACAAACAATAAACTCTCCACTTCTAGTTGTAACTAATTTATTTTTAATTGTTTTCTTGTTGCAACCACTTAACCCATGACTAACCACTTTGACTGGTCAACTTCTTCTAGGAGCTTCTAAAATAATTTGAATTCTTTGACCTTCTTGACTTCTTTGACCTTCGAGGGGATTTAGATAACTCATGAGGGTTCTCCAACTTGACATCATCAATGACACCATATGACATCAACCCTTTTAAATCAATTACATCAATGACCACATGATCCAACAATCAATACATCAATGATACAAGCACATCACTAGGACAATATTTGACATCAACCCTTTGACATCAATCCCTTGACATCAATGACAACTTAGTATAACACTCTGACCAAGGAACTATGATAAATACCAGCATGAAGTTTGACTAACAAGAACTATGATTGATAGGAACTTTGACAAAGGAAATCTAATCGACATGAATTATGACTAGCAAGAAAATTGACAAAGGAACTATGACTGATACCAATAGGAACTATGATCTTTGATCGACATGAACTATGACTAAGAGGAATTTTGACAAAGGGAATCTAACCGACAAGAACTACGACTGACAAGAAATTTGATGAAGGAACTATGACCGATACTAACAAGAACTTTTACCAACAAAAAATTAGACAAAGGAAATCTAAACAATAGGAACTATAATCGACATGAAATTTGATGAAGGAACTATGATATACAAATAGGAACTCTAACCAAGTAACTAGGATCTTTGACAACAAGAACTATGATTGATAAGAACTATGACTAATACCAATAGGAAATTTGACCGACATGAACTATGATCAATAGGAACCTTCACAAAGCAACTTTCAACAATAAGAAATATCACCGAAAATAAATTTGATAAAGGAACTTTGACTGAAGAACTATGATCGATACCAAATTATAGGAACTCTAATGGAGGAAGTAGGATCTTTAAGCGATAGGAACTATGACCAATATGAAATTTGACAAAGGAAATATGATGTAACCAATAAACTTAGATTCATTCACAAGATCTAAAAACCATGCAAAAAAATGTTAATGGAAAATAAATCTCTTTTGTTCCTTCTCCATCCTAACTATTACAATGGAAGTTCAACCCCTTATAACTACTACCTGAGATTTTCGAAAATAACTAATTTTAGAAAAACAACTAATTTTGGAAAACAATTAATTTTAGGAAATTCTCGCACGACTCTAAAACTGACCAATAAATAAGAGATAACTAGAGTGACACTATTGTCAACTTTCTTTTCTGATTAAGTTCATAAAATAAGAGATAACTAATGATTAAAAAATTAAAAATTCTTGTAAAAACACTAAAACCCCAATTTGAGGCCTTATATGAAGGAATTTGGCCCCAAAAAGTGTCAAAACTATGTCTAATTGAAAGGATCATATCGACACGGAAGTGAACTCTTCGAGACACAATTCCCTGTAAAAATTTAGCCCAAACGGATAACCAAGTCAAAAGTTATGACCCTCGGAATATCCCTGCATCATTCTCCTCTAGTTGAAAAGAACACAGCTCTTACAAGTCACTGTCTTCAAACTATTGCCACTTACCAAGATCTAGGTTCATCAAGTCCCCCTATGTAATCCATGTACTCTCTGTTGGTGTTGCGCCTTCCCATTGGACCAGATATCGGTTGTATTGGCCTTGTCGAGTATGAAGGGTCTTCTTATCTAAAATATGTGCAATATTTTCCTTTTTCTTGCTCGGAATGGCGAGTTGCCAATCCACCTCTACCTCACTATCATCTCCCAGATCGTCCCCATGGAAGATATATAAATCAAAAATGTTAAACACATGGGAGATATCAAGATCAGCTAGTAAATCAACCTTATAAGCATTGTTGTTGATTTTCTTGAGAATCTTGCAAGGACCAATTTTCTTATACTTCAATTTGTAGTACGTTCCTCTAGGAAACGATTCTTTCCACAAATAAACCATCACCAAATCACCTTCACTAAATACCCAGTATCGTCGGTGAGCATATTTTATAAAAAAAATTGTTCATTACTGGCATGCAGTTTTTGTCTCACATGCTGCTGCAACTGTTGAATGTGTTATGCAAATGCTTCCCCATCATCATTGATCCTATCCCCCAGTGGTAGTTGCACCAAATCTAGGACACCCATAGGATTTCTATTGTAAACAACTTGAAATGGAGATTTATGTGTGGATCTGTTCACTGAACTATTGTAGGCAAATTGTGCTTGAGGTAAAGCCAAATCCCACTATTTGGGCTTCTCTCCAACAATGCACTGTAACATGTTTCCCAAAATCTGATTTACTACCTCGGTTTTCCCACTTGTTTGGGGGTGATAGGAATTGTTGAACTATAATTTAGTCCCCATTTTCTTCCATAAAGTCCTCAAAAAATGACCAAAGAATTGGGTATCTCTATCAGAGGTAATAGTTTTTGGAACTCCGTGCAATCTAACAAGTTCTAAAAAAACAATTCTACCACCCTTGATACATCACTAGTTTTCTTGCAAGAAATGAAATGATCCATTTTAGAGAACCTATTAACAACCATAAAAATAGAATCATTACCTCATTGTGTGTTTGGGATCCCCAACACAAAATCCATGCTCAGATCTGTCCATGGGCCTATGGGCACTAGAAATGGGATATATAAACCTGTGTTCCATGAGTGTCCTTTAGCCATTTGGAAAATCCTACACTATGCCACATGCCTGGTTATATCATTTTTCATCTTCATCCAGTAATATGTATCTTTGATTAAGAATAACATCTTATCCTTTCCAAAACGTCTTGCCAAACCACTACTATGAAAGTCTCTGATAATATTTTCCCTCATTGAACCAATTGGAATGCATAATTGTTTTCCTTTGAATAGGTAGCCATCTTGCATAAAATATTCACCCTAATTAAGATTCATGTTTCGAGCGACTAGATTCTTTGACGTTTCCACAATATCCTAAAAAATCATTATTAGACGCATAGCGATCCTTTAATGCACCAAACCTAATTACTTGATTTTCCGTGGTTGTCAAAAGAACAATGTGTCGACTCAAAGCATCTGCAACTTGATTATGTCATCATGATTTGTGCTTCATAACAAAGGTGTAGCCTTGTAACAAAGAGACCCATTTTGTATTTCTATTGTTCAATTTATTTTGGGTGTTTACATATTTTAATGCAATGTGATTGGTAAATAACACAAACTCTTTCAGCACTAAATAATTCCTCCAATGTCACAATGCTTGCACAATTGCATAAAATTCTACATCATATGTGGAGTAGTTCTTTCTTACATCATTCAAATTTTCACTAAAGAATGCAATTGGTCTACCTTCCTGGCTAAGTACAACTCCAACACCTACATGTGAAGCATCACAGTCTACCTCAAACACTATATAAAAATCCAATAAGGCTAATATGGGTGCCTCAGTTACCATCTTCTTTAGAAACTTAAAAATTTCTTCAACTTCATTGGTCCACATGAATGTCTTTCCTTTGATGCAATTCATTATGGGTGCTACAATACTACTAAAATTTCGAATAAATTTTCAGTAAAAGGTAGCCAACCCATGAAAACTTCTTACCTTTTTTATGCTCCTAGGACTAGGCCACTCTAAAATTGCTTTGACCTTCTCTGAATCCATCTTGACTCCTTCTATTGAGATGAAAAAACCCAAAAATACCAAACTTTCTTGCAGGAACCTACATTTATTTAGGTTTGCATAAAGTTGATATTTTCTCAATGCATCCAATATAATTTTTAAATGTTGCAAGTGATCTTCTTTGTTGTTACTGAAAACTAGGATGTCATCAAAATAAACGACAACAAACTTACCAATATAAGGTCGAAGCACAATATTCATCAACCGCATGAAAGTGCTAGGTGCATTAGATAGCTTGAATGACATCAAAATCCATTCATATAGTCCATCCCTGGTCTTGAAGGAAGTTTTCCATTCATCCCCTTCTAGAATTTGGATATGGTGGTATCCACTTCAAAAATAAATCTTACTAAAATATTTATCTCCGACTAGCACATCCATCATGTCATCCAAGAGTGGTATAGAAAACCAATATTTGATGGTAATTTTATTGATTGCTTTTCTATCTATGCACATCCTCCATGTATTATCCTTTTTAGGAGTCAACAATGTTGGTACAACACAGGGACTCATGCTTTCTCTTACCAAACCTTTCTTTATAAGTTATGTCACTTGTCGGTTGATCTCTACATGTTGTGTATGACTCATCCTATAGGTTTCCTGATTAGGTAAAGATGATATTGGGATTAAATCAATGTGATGTTGAATATCCCTCTTTGGTGGAAGACCATCATGTAGTTCATTAGGGATAACATCATCATATTATTTTAGTAACTTGGCCACTTCAGTAGGAATTAATACGTCTTCCATGACTCCTTTTTGCATTATTAATGCATAGCAGAATCTTGTTTTCTTCGTTTCCTTAACAAACTCTCTTTCTGACAACATATTCTAAGTTTTTCCCTCATCCTTAAGGGAAAATTAGGCAACTTTCGATCCGTCCTTCCAAAAGGTGTAGGTATTCTTTCCTCCATCATGCATGACTTTTCTGTCATATTGCCAAGGCCTCCCGAATAACATATGACATGCATCCATCATAATGACATCACACCATACTTCATCTTTATAAGTCTTACGGATGGAAAAATTGATCAAACATCTTTTATTAATGGTGATTACATTCCCCTTTTTGAAACATGCAATTCGATAAGGATGGGGATGTGTTTCACAACGTAATTTCAACTTATCTACGATCTCTTTGGAAACCATATTCTCACAACTGCCACTGTCGGCAATAACTTGATATACCTTTCCCTCGAAAGTGCAATTGGTTCGAAAAATATATGTCTGAAGCCAAGAATCTTCATTGTCGCTACTCTTCCTTTGCACTTTTTCTAGAATCACCATTGACTTCTGTATCATGAAACTCTCTGCCATATCAAGCAAAACTTCATATTCAGTCCTTCTTCTTCATTCTCAACTTGACCAAGTTCAAAATAGGTTGTTTTCCTTGCTTTGGCTCTTGCATGTTATAATTTAGGCTTTCAAATGCTCGATGACCCTCTATACCACACTTGAAACACATATAAGGTCCTCCTATGCCACCACTGTAACCTCTACCCCTATGAAATCCTCTTCCTCGTGGTTGATTCAGGCTACTTTGTCGAGTATCTTATACTTTCTCAAGTCCTTGGGATGATTCTCCTCTGCCATAGTTAAAACCACCCCATGAGGAAGATCATGTACCCCTACTTGCTCCTCTATTCCTTTGAGAAAAAATGTAATTTTTTTTTCCTCATCCTTTAAGGCTAATTTGTATGCCTCTTCCATGTTTAGAACTCTATGCATGCTCAATTAATCTTGAATAGAAAATTTTAAACAATTCACATACCTTGTAGCCAATTGCTCATCAGTTTCCTAGTGATCCATGCAAATGGACAATTGATAAAACTCATCTATGAGTTCCTCCACGGTGGACAGGTTTTGCTTCAAGTTCTGAAATCTACGAAAAAGGGTCTACGCATAGTCCACAGTGTTGAGCACTCAACACACCCTAAAAAGTCTACGTAAAATTTCACTTTTTGGGTACCACTTGATATTTTGGCATTGTCTGATATGAAAAATGTGTCCTTTGCTTATCCTTTTTTATTCTCATTAAGTCTTTAAAAGCTTGCTTGGACATGTGAAAATCACTAACTTAAAAGACTAATATCTAAATTAGAGAAATGACAGTCAAATTTTTCTCCAACATGCTTAAGGAATTCGGCATCGGAAAGGATTAAACGTGAAAGAAAATACTAGAGAGAACCAAAGTTGTTGAGTCCCGATCTTCGTCGGCGTCGGCAGACGCAAAATTTCTTTCGAGACAAGAATCACCAAGAATATCGCTGATGACCGATAAATTTGGCATCGGCGAAAGGTTAAAATAATAAGCATTGAACGAAAAATCAAATAATAATCGTCGATCGCCGACTTCTGAGACGTTTTTGATATCGAGAAATTTGAAGGACGATAACCCACGAAGAAATTGCGAGCTATTTTTTCTGGAAGGCTGATCCCCGATACTCACCCGACATCAACAATTGCAATGTTGAGATCAGTTTAGTGCGTTCAACTTAAACAAAGTCCCGAGTCCGACCATTACCCACGAACTGATTCCCAGGTTTTATTTAATGAGTCTCGAGTCAGTAACGCCACGTCAGCATCAATCGGCGTTGGGAGTTTTTGTTAGGGAAATATCAACCAAAATATAAAGCAACTCAGAGCTACGCTAATTATAAAATCAAGGCTAAGTTACAAGAAGCTGAGACAAGAACACAGTTTTACGCACGAAGAGGATAATGATGCATTCAATTGCTATGACTTGAATCCTTTCGGCAAATTTGCAAAGTTCTATATATTAAGATTCTCGTCATGTTCAGGGTACATACAATAAACACTACCAACACCTTTTGGCCAACCGACCCAGTCACATTGAGTACGTGAATATCTTCACCAAAAATAGGGAAATTTATCAAAAAATTACGCGTCACGTCCGAGAAAACAAAACAGTGTCCGCCATTCATGTCTCTTCTGCATGGAGATTTTCTCCCGGGTTGCTCTGCGCTCCTTGGGGTGTTTTCATGTTCTTTTCTTTTGATACCCTTTGAGCTTCGTGTAGCTGCGTGATCATATCTTGTGCTTCCCAAAGTTGTCTTTTAAGCTAGATTACATTACCTTCACGACCTTGCAGTGCTGCCAAATGTCATCGTAACTCTCTATTCTCCTCGTAAAGTTCAGCTACGGAAAGTTGTGCCTATTCTAGCTGATGGTTAGGATCTTGAATGTTAGAACCCTAGGTTTCCATCCTTCTTGTTCTTCTCCCACTTCCCCAACTTGCGGTTTCAACCGATTCGAGTCGAATAGCGCGCATTAAGGACTCTTCAACAACTGATCGTGCACACGGTTCGACCGGGTTTTGGCGTTCTCCATCTTCCTTTTTTTTCCAAGGCCTAACTCTCCTCCACGGTATCTCTTGAGGAGGGGGCGTGTTCTCAAACCTGCGTCCTCCCGGCGTGGTTTCCTCCACTTCAATATCCACATAGAGCGACACTATAGCTCCCGTGCGAAGGTCAGAAATTTTCTTTGGAACCTCAGGAATACCTGCTGCCGATAAGAACGAGTCTCAGGCATGTTGGGGCTCAGACCTGGCACTCTGATTTCCCCGTAGAGCTTGCCTCGCATTTTGAGGATATTCCATGGCACGACAAAGTATTTTCTTAGACGTCCGTGACTGGACAAAAGACCAAAACACAGAGATTGATCAAATTGGGCTCACAAGACAAATCTCCACTAGTAAATAAGCTCAACGAAATGAATAGAAATCTTACAGAACATCCAGAATTTATAACGGAGCAGGACAGCGAGCCGGAATGTGCTAGGGGACACTGAATGCCTTGCGATAGGACATTTCAAAGAATTATTGTGCCACATCTACGCAATGGGTTTCACCCAGGGCATGCGAGATGCAACCAATATGATTTATGGAGGATGTGTTATACGATCATCTCGATTCCTTTCATTTCCCCCAGCCTCCATAATGAGTTGATGATGGTCGATGCACTTGTTGATGCGACTCCCGTGAGAGCAATTTGCCTCAATCGGAAGCATTTAATGACTTCACTTATAATAGTATCCGATCTTCTGGGAACTTACTTGTACTTTTGGCAAATGTTCAGCTCTGACATCCTTTCCCTACTACAAGGGCCAACCATCCAATGGCGTGACTTTGACTCTCATGTTTTCCGTACTTGATCTACCATGTTGTGGCACGCAGATTTAACCCACCCCAATTGAAGAAAATGGTAGTGCCAAAAAAGATGGTACAGGTAATCCGAAAGGTTGCAGAGATCATGTAAGTATCAAACAACCATGCTTAGCAAGCTTTACAGGTATGTATCAGTCTATTTTTCTTCCTGCTTATGTTTCTTTATACATTTTTCCGAGTATTGTTCTGTAAGCAATTTCTAAAAAATGATTTTAATCCTGAGTGCAATAAAATATCTCTGGCTACTGAGAAACGTTGGCTTTGTGACTTCACCTAGGAATCCGGGAGAAACCAAGTCCAAAAAATCAACAAAGCAATGAAGGATATCGGACTCCCTGAGTTCGACGACCCTAACAACTTCATCGACTTATGCGACATAGTCGGATCGCATGCCAAGAAGGATTCAGTATGAACCGAAGAGCTAGCCAAGGTGATCGATACATCGCCAGGACAAGTGCAAATATTTATGGAACATTCGATGAAGGCTCAAACCATGCTACAACAGTTAAACACCAGTCTAGTGAAGTACATAGCCCATGCGGTGGAGATCAGAGGATTCTACGTGGCTTCGATGGAGTAGCATAGGTTTCCATGGGCCCAAACTTGCGAGGATCTATTTATCAATTGGTAAGAGTATGAGGAAAGTCACCATTTCAAGTGATATCTTGAGTTGATTGTTAAAGAAACTGTTAGAAGAGGACGCCACGTGGCGAATTTTGTTTTGTTCAAACTACACTTAGCCGTTATTTTCAGTTGGATTTTATGTTATAAATAAAAACATCGACCAATTAGTTAGGGGTCGATGGTTGTTGCAAGAAATCTTTCTTTCTGGTTGTTAAGAATTATTTTGAATCTTCCTTTGAATTGAGAAGTCCTTCTGGACCAGAGACAAGTTATTTTCACCAAATGCATGTGTGATTGGACATGGAGAAGAACTATTTCCTATCATGTTTCATGAACGATGTTGTAATGAGTAAGAGCAATTAATTATGTTGTCAAGTTATCCGATGCAATGTTTTGTTGTTCATTGCTTTAATGATGAAGATGAATCGTNGCAACAAAAATAGAATTAATCTTAACTAAGGGGAAGATTAATTCTATTTTTGTTGCCAAGTTGGTTTATATCAGATTACATCTCCTATCGGTCCCACCTAAGAGAAAATACAAAAAAAGTGATAGTCCAAACTAAAGGAAAAGCCTTCACAAGAAAACATAAATCCCATCGATAATTTGGCCAGATCAAAAGATCTGGAGAACCATTCCACTATTAAGAGTTGCAGAGTCTAATTAGGCCTTGGTGGCGGGTTTGGTTCCTACTGTTGAATCAATGGATTTAAGACCCATCAATAGAATTGGCGCTAGAAGGAGGGCCTAAGAATGAATGGTTGGATATATATTCTACGGAGTATTTCAAACAACCTATAGATTCAAAACAACCCACATGCATGGCTAGTCATTCCCAAGACAGCACGCATAGGCTGAGTACTCCTGAAACGAGTAACTCACCCCCTCTCGAGGAAGAACCTTTTCACGGTTTGAAATAACTTACGCTCTTCCTCACGAGGAGGTAAATCAATTCAGAAGAATCACAAGAGCCTACACTCGACAAATCGGTGTGTTGTCCTTAGTTCCCATACTCCCTTGAAGAAAACAACAAAGCAGACCAGTGGTTAGTACTCCCGACGAATTTTTTGTGCACTCAATAGAATACTTAATAGATTTTGCAATTACCGAAATCCAAGATCCTCTTGATTTGATACTTGAAACACTAGCCAACGACTTCTCTAAACCAGAGGATTTTTTGGAAGAGGAGGACTTTAACTTAGAGTCTGAAGATATGGAAGGCAATAATGACCATAATGATGAAAGGGGGAACCCACCTATGAACAATCAACTCTGGTTGGCCAGAGACACTTTGGCCCTCCCGGGACCAGTTCATAACCTTCCCCAACATCTAGAGAAGTCGCTTCCTAAGTTCGATCCCGAAACCTCTGGATTGCCTGAAGATCATATCAAGAAATTTATAATAGCGATCAGGCTTATTAATGTCCAACATGAATACGTAGTGTGTAGAATTTTCTCCTATACGTTTGAAAATTAATCTTCCACGTGGTACTTCAATCTTCCGATAGGATCTATAACCAGTTGGACGAAGTTCCAGAAAGATTTTCTAGACAAATTTTTCGAAGAAACTACTACGGGAGCTCTGATGGCCAAGTTGTTTTCCACCACCATGAGTTCAAAAGAAAGGGTCAAATACTTCAATCAAATGTTCATGACCATCTTGAACAAGTTTCAACCCGAAGCTAAGCCAACTCAGGAATTGTAAATCGAAGTTTATGCTAACCCTCTCCCAGCTTCTATTTCCATGTTCGTGAAAAGGGTTGCTAAACGAACCCAAGCTGAGAATTTTGAAGAATCCAAAACAATAGAATTCCAGATGAAGGATGTAAAGAAGGCCAAGTTTCTTTAGTTAAGAAAGAAGCTCAACCTCCTCCCAGGAGAGGACTCCTTTTGACTAGACCGTCGGGGAAACAAGTAGAATAGACTCCCGACAAGGGTAATGGAGACATAGAATATCTACAACGCATGGTTAATAAATTATCAAACGAGATCATAGACATGAAGAGAAACGTAGGGGAAGGAAACCAAGGCCAAAGTCCCTATAAGCCTTTCTTTAAAATGAACCCACCGTTCAAGGCGATTGAACCTCCCCCAACTAACTTAAATATCGATCTAGGGAATGTAGCATCTGATTCTTTCTGTATGTATCACCAAGAAAACTACTTCGAAAGAGACTACCCTCAATGAGTGCATGCAACAAATTTGATGGCCAATTGGTTTCTAGATGAAGTCTCCCTGACCGAACAATCGAGTAGTTCAGTTATGAATATTGTTGACTAGGAAGAGATTGATCCACCACAAGATACAACCATGTTGATATGGGATCCCGACCTGATCATGCCTTCTGACGACCTGTTTGAGTCTCAATAACCACCCGTCGAGGTCTCGGTGGTGCAGACGTGTAGTAAAGGTCCACCTGTCTCAAAAGATATCACTGCTACCCAAACTTTGAGAAATAAGACAACTCTCGATCACCCCAAAGAACCTTTTTCTCCCAGTAAAAAACCTATAAGCATCCATACCCGAGAATCGCCCAAACTGGATTACAACATAGTTGAAGATTTGAAGAAGTTAAGGGCTAATATATCAGTCATGGACATATGCAGGATCCCTCAGCAAAAGGACTTCCTGCTACAAGCTTTGAACTGAATAGAAAACCCTACGACTGGTAATGGTCAGGAAAGAAATCTAGCTTCCATAGACCCAGTAAATAAACCGACCGTGAATACCTGTTTGGAAGATAAGAAGGGGAAGACTTTTGTCCCACCTTTCCTCTTAACGTTCAAATTTTTCAACAGGAACCTCCATAATTGTTTGGTAGATTTAGGAGCATCTTCCAACGTTATGCCCTTATCTATTTGCAAAAAATTAAATGCAATTCCTCTTAAGAGAGATAAACATGTAATACAACTAGACTGAACCCAGGTCAAAGTCATTAGGGAACTCAAAGATGTAATGATCATAATAGTGACACATCCTAAGTTTGTGCAAGTGATTGACATCATCGTAGTAGACATCCCAGAGGCTTGTGGGTTATTACTAAGTCAAGATTGGTCTAAGAAGTTAAACGGGTACTTTAGTGCAGATTGGGCACACCTTTGTCTACCACTGAAGGGATACAAGAATATGATCATAATCGATAGGGAGAGATATCTGAAACACATGGTCACTGATCTAGAAACCCTGAACGAACCCTCATCCACAGATTTATCCATGCTAGGAAATTATTCATGTGATTCCCACTTCAGAAACTTTTCCCCTCTCTTATCCGATGTCCCTCTCACTCAAAACTATGAAATGGTTTTTCATGGGAAATTGTCTATATCGACAAAAGACACCATCTTCCGCCAAGACCCTGCATTAGAAATTACAGAACAAGACATAGGAGAGCTAGAAAGTTATAGGGAAGAAGAAAAGGGCGATTATCGTTCACAAATTTGGACCATATACTTTTATGGATCTAAATCATAGGAGGGATCAAGGGTAGGGTGCAGCCTCATTGATTCAAAAGGTAAACAACATTTCCTGTCCTGCAGACTAGAATTTGAATGCACCAATAACACTGTCAAGTATGAAGCTCTAGTACAAGGGTTAAAGAAATCCATAGACTTGAATGTCAAATAATTGAAAGTTTTTGGGAACTCAGAGATTATCGTTAGACAAGTAAGGAATACTATACATTGCAATTCCCCACACCTGAAGAATTATCAACAAGAAGTGCATAGGTTAATGGAGCATTTTGAAGCTTTCAATATTACCACGATCCCTAGAGCAAAGAACATCCTTGTTGATTCCCTGGTCACAACTGCTTCAAGGCTATCGCCTCTGGATGACTATGAAGCCTCCTGATTCACTGTGGAACTACTCTACAAACCATCGATGCCTAAAAATATCTCTAAATGGAAAGTCTTTGAAGGAGATGAACAGATCATAAACTCCCTGACTAACCAAGACAGTTTCAAAGATTTAGCCATTGACGATGAGGTATTCCAAGAGAAATCAACAGAAATTGATCCTCGAACAGGCCAGCCTATTGACAGATCGAAATCTCACACCATCCCGAAGGAGATAGCTAATCTAGAAAATTTGTTTGACATGAAAGAACGCTTTAGGGGGCCTAAGAACGCAAAGACTAGTAGCTTTTGTCCCCTGCATGAAAATATAAATCTTAGAACCCCGGAAAATCCATAGAATGTGAATCTCGGCAAGACCATATCTAAAGAGGAAAGAAAGGTTTATCTCAAATTGTTCAGACAATATCAATATGTCTTCGGATGGTCCTACAGAGACCTGAAAACCTATGACACCTGGATCATTCAACACACTATACCGTTAAAACTTGAGGTGAAACCTTTCCAACAGAAGCTATGAAAGTATCACCCATCCCTAGAACCTCTCATGTATCAAGAATTAAAGAAACTTTTATATGCCAAGATCATTTTCCAGGTCACGCATTCCGCATGGGTAGCAAATCTGGTTCTTGTGAGGAAAAAGTCTGGAGAAATTCGCTTATGCGTAGATTTTAGAAACCTCAAAAGAGCTTCAGAAAAGGACAATTAACCAGTCCCGCCAATGGAGCAACTCCTGCAGACTGTGTCTGGCTCGGAGATTTTCTCTCTACTGGATGGTTTCTCAGGTTACAACCAAGTCCTGGTTTCGGAGGAGGATCGTTTAAAAACTACCTTCCGAACCAAGTGGGGAACCTTCTCTTATAAACACATGCCTTTTGGGTTAATCAACGTAGGAGAGACCTTCCAAAGGGCCATGGACATAGTATTTCAGGGACTATCAACAAGTGTGTGGTAGTATATCTAGACGACGTAACTGTGTATTCAAAGAACAGAGAAGAGCACATCCAACACTTAACTCAAATTTTTGAAAGGTGTAGGAGATACGGAATATTCTTAAATCCCAAGAAAACTATTTTCGACGTTGAGGAAGGTAAGCTGCTAGGCCACATTATATCTCAAGAAAAAATTTGCATAGACCCGAAAAGGATTAAGGCCATAGCTCAACTCTTGTTGCCTCACAACAAGAAAGCTATGCAGTGTTTTTTCGGGCAAATCAATTTTGTGAGGAAATTTACTCCCAATTTCGCAGAAACTATCAAACCCTTACAAAATATGATTCGCAAAGATGACGAATTTAAGTGGGATGATGAACGAAAGGATTATTTCAGCAATATTAAAACTGCTATATCCCAAGCCCCTGTGTTATGAAGTCTCGATTTCAATAGGGATTTCTTCCTCTATAATTTCATCTCCGACCAGTCGTTAGCTGGAGTATTGACTCAGAAAGATGATGACAACAACGAGGCTCCAGTGTCATTCATGATAACTGATCTCCAGGGAGCTGAACTTAACTATCATGCTGTTGATAAACATGCCTATGCGGTATACAACGCAGTAAAACACTTCAGGTCTTACATCCTCAAGAACCACACCAAATTGATTGTGCCTCACCCTGCAGTTTGATCCTTGTTTACTCAGCAAGAGATGGGGGAAAGAAGAGGGAATTGGATGGCAGTGTTCCAAGAATTTGATCTAGATATAAAACCTTCCAAACTAGTTAAAGGGAAAGGGTTGTGCAAACTCGCACCTGAAGCCCAGGACCAAGTCAATGAAGATTCTAGATGGGAGAATGAAATGGCATTATGGTGTGGTGAAGCTTCATACATTTCCCCAGGGCTAGAGTCTTGATATGAGAATTTAACTTATCTCCTACACCACGAAACTTGTCCAGAAAATCTCAACCTGAGAGAAAGGAGAGATCTCAGGTTAAAATTTGCACAATATCGCCTCATAAATTCGGTACTCTTTCGGATTAACTATGATGGGGTATTCTTAATATGTCTCGAACGTGAAGACGTAGACAAAGTTCTGAAGGAGCTCCATGATGGCCCTATTGGTGGACATTTCACAGGAAACACCACCGCTCATAAGATACTGAGAGTCGGTTATTATTAGCCCACCTTGTTCAAAAATGCTCACACCTACGCTAGGAACTGTAAAACTTGTCAGATAAGTGCTAGGAGAGAGAAGAGAGAAACAATCCCACTCCAACCAGTGATTGTCTCTAGGCCTTTTGAGCAATGTCGGTTGGATATCATAGGAGAAATTACACCTAGTTCCTCGAAACAACACAAGTATATACTTACTGTCATCGATTATTTCACAAAGTGGGTAGAGACCGTCCCTCTGACTCACATAATCGAGAAGGTGGTGATCAAATTCATAGAACAACATTTGATCACAAGGTTTGGTGTCCCTTCTGTTCTAGTTTTTGATAATGTAGCTTATTTTTCTTCCACTCTATTGACAAGTTTTTCTCTAGACAAAGGAATCATAATTAGGTACTCTGCAAATTATTATCCATAGGGAAACAAGGTGGCAGAGTCAACCAATAAGAATGTAGTGAGAATATTAAAAAAGACGGTTGCAGATAACCACATAAATTGGCATAGTCTACTCCATAACTCTCTGTGGGTCGATAGGGTCACACCCAAGGAAGCTATAGGAAATTCCCCCTACTTCTTGGTTTACGGACAGGAAGACATTCTCCCAAATGGGCTTTATCGTCCATCTCTTCAACTAGCCGAAGATTCCAACGGGGAACCCTCATCGATCATACAACAAAGAATTGATACTTTTCTCATGATAGAAGAAGAGAGAAGAAAGGCTAAGTCAAAGTTTCTAGCTCACCAACAAATAATGAAAAAATGGTTTGATAAGAATAAAGCTAAAGAAAGTTTTTTTGAAGTAGGAGACTTAGTCCTAAAATGGGACAGAGAAAATGAGCCAAAAGGGAAGCATTCTAAGTTTCAGAATCGGTGGCTTGGACCTTTCCAGGTAGTTGAGAAGATTGGGGTGTGCACTTATCGGTTATAGAGTCTGAGGGGGGAACCTAACGCCCTCCCAGTAAATGGCCAAGCCCTCAAACAATATTTATAATAATAATAAATAAATAATATATAGATATATATATGTAAAAATAAAAGTATCTTGTTTTAGTTTTTCATGATTGCGAAACACATTTTTTGTTTTCTTTTTCTTTTTGGATTTATCCGCATTTGAAAGTTGTGTTTAGCAAGACAATGGTGGACCTTAAGTCATGCGACATAGCAAAGTCTGTTCTGAAATCATCGCTCTCATACAACACAAGAAGCATCAAGGAACTTGTGGTTTCTTTGAGGGGCCCTCCATCTAACTCGCGCAAACGAACAACTTCGAAGAAATGATAGAAGTGTCTGCTTAGTGTTTTGGTAAGACCTTAAGGGAAAGAAGGAAATTCGGAAAGGACTACATGAACCCAGACACAAAGCTAGAAAAGGGTTCACCTAACCATCTCACTTTGTGAAATAAACAGACGTCATCCTCTCTCACTCGCTTAGGGTATCATGTCGAAATAGAATGAGTATTATCAAAAGAGTGATCAGTAGGAAAGGGTATGCAGATATCTTCGTCGGGGCTATGGATGTTGGCTGGCAGCGGATCAAGGTCTGTGATGTCGGGGTGACTCCACTGGGCTATGGATGCTCACTGGCAGCGAAGCAACACCAAAGCGAGTGAGTAAAGGTAACTAAGGGCTTCATGCCAGTGAATTCTTTGCTAGAATTTTGTAAAGGGGGGGAATAAGTCAGGGTTATAGGAAACGAAGGAGGAATAAAGGTCAAAACCCCACGGGTAGACCCAGAAGAATCAGCCAAAGGATTTCAAATTGCAAGGGTAAAAGAGGCTCTGATTTAAAACCAGGAAAGTTTCTCCACCAGCTTTCGTACCAGTCGAGCATGAAGGAAGAACAAAGATTCTTCTTTCTCCTAGTGAATCGCCATTTGTTGAGCACTCAACACACCCTAAAAATTCTACATAAAATTTCACTTTTTGGGTACCACTTGATCTTTTGGCATTGTCTGATATGAAAAATTTGTCCTTTGCTTATCATTTTTTATTCTCATTAAGTCTTTAAAAGCTTGCATGGACATGTGAAAATCATTAACTTAAAATACTGATATCTAAATTAGAGAAACAAGAGTCAAATTTTTCCCGGACGCGCTTAAGGAATTCGACATCAAAAAGGATTAAGCGTGAAAGAAAACACTAGAGAGAACCAAAGTTGTCGAGTCCTAATCTTCGTCGGCGTTGGCATACGCAAAATTTATTTCACAACAAGCATCACCAAGAATATCGTCGATGACCGATCAATTTGGCATCAACGAAAGGTTAAAAGAATAAGCATTGAAAGGAAAATGAAATAATAATCGTCAATCGCCGACTTCCGAGACATTTTTGGTATTAGGAAATTTGAAGGACGATAACCCATGAAGAAACTGCGCGCTAGTTTTTCCCGAAGGCCGATCCCTGATACTCACCCAACATCGACAGTCACAATGCTGAGCTCATTTTAGTGCATTCGACTTAAACAAAGTCCTGAGTCCGACCATTACCCACGAACTAATTCCCAGGTTTGATTTAATGAGTCCTTAGTCAGTAACGCCAAGTCAGCATCAATCGATGTCGGGAGTTTTTGTTAGGGAAATATAAACCAAAATACAAAGAAACTTAGAGCTACAGTAACTATAAAATAAAGGCTAAGTTACAAGAAGCTGAGACAAGAACACAGTTTTACGCACGAAGAGGGAAACGATGCATTCAATTGCTATGACTTGAATCCTTTCGGCAAATTTTTGAAGTTCTATATATTAAGATTCCCGTTGGGTTCAGGTTACATACAATAAACACTACCAACACCTTTTGGCCAACCGACTCGGTCACATTTAGGACGAGAAGTTATTCACAACAAATGGGGAAATTTATCAAAAAATTATGCGTCGCGTCCGAGAAAACAAAACAGTGTCCGCCATTCATGTCTCTTCTGCACGCGGATTTTCTCCTAGGCTGCTCCGCGCTCCTTGAGGTGTTTTCATGTTATGTTATTTTGATACCCTTTGAGCTTCATGTATCCGCACGATCATATCTTGTGCTTCCCGAAGTTGTCTTTTAAGCCAGGTTACATTACCTTCACGACCTTGCGGTGCCGACACCTCAAGGTTCTTTGCCGCCAACTGTCGTCATAACTCTCTATTTTCCTGGTAAATTTTAGCTATGTCAAGTTGTGCCTATTCCAACTGTTGGTTAGGATATTGAATGTTAGAACCCCAATTTTCCATCCTTCTTGTTCTGCTCCTGCTTCCCCGACTTGTGGTTTCGACCGTTTTTAGCCGAATAGGGCACATTAAGGACTCTTCGACAGTTAATCGTGCACATGGTTCAATCGGGTTTTGGTGTTCCCCAGCTTCCTTGTTTTTTCGAGGTCTCCCTCTCCTTCGCGGTATCTGCTAAGGAAGGGGTGTGTTCTCCAACCTGCGTCCTCCCGGTGTGGTTTCTTCCACTTCGGTATCCGCATGAAGCAACACCTTAGCTCCCCCGCGCGAAGGTCATAATTTTCCTTTGGAACCTCAGGAATACATGTTGCCTATAAGAACGAGTCCCAAGCATGTTGGGGATCAGTCATGGTGCTCTAATTTCCTTGTAGACACTGCCTCGCATTTTGAGGAGATCCCATGGCACGACATGTATTTTCTTAGACGTCCATGACTGGACAAAATACCAAAACACAAATATTGATCAAATTGGGCTCACAATATGAATCTCCACCAGTACATAAGATCAGTGAAATGAATAGAAATCTTACAGAACATCCAAAAATTATAATGGAGAGGGGCAGTGAGCTGGAATGTGCCAGGGGACACTGAATGCCTTGCGATAGGACATTTCAAAGAATTATTGTGGCACATCTACTAGATGGGTATGACCCAGGGCATGCGATATGAAACCAATAGGAATTATGGAGAATGTGTGGTACGATCATCTTGATTCCTTTCATTTCCCCCAGCCTCCATAATGAGCTGATGATGGTCAATGCACTTGCTGATGTGACTCCCGTGAGAGCAATTTGCCTCGATCAGAAGCATTTAACGACTTCACTTATAATAGTTTCCAATACTCTAGGAACTTACTCGTACTTTTGGCACATGTTCGGCTCCGACATCCTTTCTCTACCCCAAGGGCCAACCGACCACTGGCGTGACTTTGACTCTCATGTTTTCTGTACTCGATCTAACTTGTTGTGGCGTGCAGATTTAACCCACCCCAACTGAAGAAAATGGCGGTGCCAACAAAGACAGTACAAGTAATCTGAAAGGTTGCAGAGAACATGTAAGTATCAAACAACCATGCTTAGTGAGCTTTACAGGCATGCATTAGTCTGTTTTTCTTCCCGCTTACATTTTTTATACATTTTACTGAGTATTGTTCTGTAAGCAATTTATAAAAAACGATTTTAATCCCAAGTGCAGGAAAATATCTCTGGCTAGTGAGCAACATTGGCTCCATGACTTCACCAAGGAATCCGAGAAAAACCAAGTCCGAAAAATCAACAAAGTGATGAAGGATATCGGACTCCCCGAGTTCGGCGACCCCGACAACTTCATCGACTTATGCGACATAGTTGGATCGCCTGCCAAGAAGGATTCACTATGGGCCAAAGAGCTAGCCAAGGTGACCGATACATCGCCAGGACAAGTGAAAATATTTATGGAACATCCGATGAAGGATCAAATCGTGCTACAACAGTTAAACACCAATTTAGTGAAGTACCGAGTGCATGCGGTGGAGATCAGAGGATTCTACGTGGCTCCGATGGAGCAACATAGGTTTCCATGGGCCCAAACTTGCGAGGATTTGTTTATTACTTGGTCAGAGTATGAGGAAAGTCACCCTTTCAAGTGATATCTCAAGTTGACTGTTAAAGAAACTGTTAGAAG
>JASDQU010098886.1:0-12943 GCA_032191745.1 Picea mariana
AACGCATCATAATGAAGGAAAAAGTTTTATCATCATAAAAATCCAGATCACTTGCGAGCAAGTGTCCTCAAAGAATAAGTTTGGTAAGTGCGCCAGAGCGGGATGTTACAGAATACTAGTCTAGATAACCGAATACAACAATGTGCAGGGTCATACAGGACAACAATAAGTCTTTAATTCAAGTTCATGAGCTTAATAAGAAGATCACAGTTCTTAGAAGCTGAGCTAAACTGAAATAAAGTGCAGAATAATGAAATATATGAAAGAATCTGACATTGAAAACAAAAGAGGACTGTGATTCTATTATCAATATAAGAAGTCTAGTACAATAGCCAGAAAATGTCTCCCAGATTGAACCTCAGTCCTATGAATGAACCCCCTTGTTCATCTATTGTCTTTAGCTTTATAGCTTTACAATGTACAGATCAGATCCTATGAAAAGGGATCTAGGATACTAAAAATAACATAACATAAAACTAATTGTGAACTCTAAAAGAACAGATCCTTTATTAAAGGAAATCAAACCATATCTAAACTGAAGTCTTCGACAGCTGCAAAAGTGTTCAACATCCTTCAATGTGATGACAAGGCAGAAAATCTTCAAAGGCTGAAAGATAAGGCCAAAAAATGCCACCTGGAAAGACAGGTCATTCTTGCCATAAATAGGTAACAAACTTTATCTCTTTCATCTTGCTGGCACCTCAAAAACTGGAACAACACTTTGAAGCAAATCCTCTTAATTATAACTTTGACTTATAAATCATCTTCGTGCTCTGTAAGATAATAAAACTTCGATCTAGGCAACATTTACTCTTTTTCTGGCCATCTCAGGTTTCACCAACTATTTCGCCTTAAAATTTGCTAGTTAGCTGGTGAAAACTTTGCTTTTCATCAGTTAACTGGTTATAATTTTGCCTTTTGCGCTGGTGAAACCTCTGCCTTTGGATAGCTGTAAAATTTTGAAAATGTGCTTTGTCTTAGCCTCTAGCTTTCTGCTCCCTAGCTTCTTGATCTTACCTTTCAAGTATTTAAGCAGAGAACATAATAAAAAGCAAAGTATAGAAACCCATCCACTGTAGAATGCTTGATCTTAAGTTCTGGAAATAGCTGTATTCCTTGTCTCTTTCCTTAGTTATAATACCTTTCTTTGATCAGCTTCTGTAACAATTTAATTGAAGTTACTTCTATACCAAGAGATGCAGTAAAGAGTCCCTGAGATGATGTTGCATTCTCGGTGACCAATGCCAGGTTTGCAAACAAAATGTTTACTAGAACTTGCTAGACATAATGAACTCGAGGATGACAAAAGGATGTTGCTTGCAGTCTGTTCCTGCACCTTTGCATAGATAAAAACAATTGCCACTATAATCCAGTGACAGGTCTACTATAGCAAAAGACATACCACACTATGCTTCTTTACTGCTATCTGTAGATTGTATTGGATTGGTGCTAACAGTTGCCAGATTGCATACATTAATTCGACCATCAATAGTCTTACTAGGTTCCTACAAAGCCTTCTGAATTAAAGCCAAACCCCCTTGACTTTCCAGTTGACTTGTGAATAATAACAGAGCCTTCTTCAATCTCTCCATACTGTTTGAATGCTTCACGCAAAGTTTATGAAGCAATCTCCCAAGCCAGTCCACACACAAACAACTTCTGATGAGCAGGGTCTTTTCTGGCATCATTTATAATATTGTCTGCAATTGCAGGGTAAAGACAACCAAGCAATTTGCTCACAGATTTATCAGATGCTAGAAGAGAATCACACAAAGTATCTTTCACTATCAATTGTTGAGCACATGGGTATAACTTTGCGGTTTGAGAACAACCCGAAAATGCAAGATTTGTTTGTCTTCTGATGCATGGTTCCTCAAAAACTTAATACGACTGTATAATCAATTTGACACCTTCCTGGTCGCAGGCATTTTGATCCAGAGTGGCTGTGAGGCAATCCATTTCTTTGACGATAAAAAGGAGTGCCAATTAATTGATGTGGATGAAGATTGTTCCAAAGAGATGTTTGTAGATAATACTTTTTTTTTGCTCTCCAGAGTAAGGCTGTGTTAGGATGCTCATATCAACACCATAAAAGTCATTGGTATCCTCAATGAAGTTATTCCCGTCAGCCATAGCATTTTCATAGTCTAGCAATTTTTTCTCCCCCTGACCAGACCTGATTGGTGCTAGCCACATTCGTGCATGGCTGGGATACATGATTCCAGTTGGCTTCAAAAAGCGATCACGAGCACATATCACATAATCAAACATGGATTCGCGCAAAAGGAAATACCCCATCCACTCTAAGATAATATAGAGTGCTTGATCTATCATTCTGGCTAAATTAAATCCCAAGGAGATATGTCTGATCCAGAGCAGTAGATAAACTTGACGCTGCATCAATACAGAATGAGAAGGGACTTAATGATACGCTTGGTGAATCGACATGCAGCTTGATTCGTGGCTGATCTATGGGTTATGTGTCGACTTGTGGTTGTTATTGAAATAAGATTCTCACTATTTACAAAATTTTCATATGCGCTAAACCTTTCATGATATATTTACAAAATTCATAACCGACACTTGTTGATGAGGTGGATAGGATAGGAGCTTGGCGCTGAGTACTGGGTTTGGTGTTTGACTATCAAGCTTGACTCATGACTCGAAACATGGCTTGGATTTAGTTTACATGTTTCATGACTTTGGTGACATATGGACTCGAAATTTTGCACTTGTGCTTGGGCATTGGTGTTAGAGCTGGGCTTTGTATGGTTTATGTGTTGAATGCGCTTGACATTTGGACTCCAGATTTGGCTTGACTCATTGCTTGGTGCGCTAGGCTAGTATATAACATAACCTAGGGTTAAGTCACTTAAAGGACACATCACTTTTGCTTTAGGGAAATCTATCAAAGAAAAAGACATAAAAGCAATGAAATGACATTTTGTTATTTGTATCTTGTGTTGCAGGTCCAAAGGCATAAAAACAAAGGATTTTTGAGAAAAGTAATTAATCAAGCAGGAGCTTGATGAACACTATGGAGATTAAGATACTAGAAAGAGACTGAACAAAATGATAAATCATTTGAAGAGTGATGAAAATACTCATCAAAATACCAGTGCATTTTTTATCGCTAACAATTAGGGTGATTGTATTGAAACAAGTCTTGTAATCTAGAAAATAAATTTTGATGTGGGAAACATTGCGTAAAGTATGACTTACTATTCATCCTCTACTTTGTTAGTAAGCAGAGGGCCTTTTGTAAAATTTAGTTCGAATGGAAACATAGTCATCAACTTGGTTTGTATTGATAACGAGGGGGAATCTAACCTTGGTAATGCTAAGAGTGAAGGACACATCATTGTTACAAGAAATATATTGACCACTTACAAGTTAGTAATATGAGTGATAAGTACCTTAGCTAATTTTAGTTAACTAATAAAAATGAATGAAAGAATGCTTTGAGAAAAGGGGGTATTCCTTTGGAAGGGTGTCACTTTTGCCCATAAATTTATTGGTAGTAGAGATCGCAATGGAGTGTCATTGTTTATTATGCACAAGTCCCTTGTAAGAGAGGTGAGTTTTATAAATGGTATCTCACATCTTGAAATTCATTAATTAGTTTAACAACTACTTTCTCACCCAAAAGGATTTTTCCCTATGAAGAAACTCTAATTGAAAAATAAAATAAAATATAGATAAGGAATGATGAAAACACTTTCCATCATTAAACTTCTTTCATAGTAAGGGGAAAGAACTTGAAAGTGATAGATATGGACAAGAAAATAGTTATAGGATTTAAAGTTATTATGATTTATGTATGTATAGACGATATAATTGTGAGACATACAAAGTACAATTGCGAGAAGAGAATACCTTAAGGACAAGTGACTAAAGAGTTTGGAATAAACCCTTACTGATTTATTTTTGGTATAGAAATGTTCACCAACTCACGTGTCAAAATGGTGCTCTTTATGTATCGGCACATTGGTAATAATTAACTATGGATAGAAAGCATGATTTTCTCAATTATGATGAAGATAATACTACTCAACTATTAACCTGGTCAAGATCTAATTTATATGTTTTAAGATGAAAGCGAGATCGAGGACAATGACCAAACAAACCATAAAGTGATGACATCACATGAAAATCAATCAACATTATCTTAATCTATGTTCCTAAGCATGATTCAAACTTTTGTGTGTCAATATCATGAGTGATGGCATATGTATTGTCAAACTAGAGTAAAAATCAAATTCAATCATGATTATTTATAATTATCAAGGTATACAAGGTGGGATCGTATGTATGATGTTATGAAATATATATTGAACTCAATATAAGATTCACTTAACTAAATAACTGATGATAAGATAAGGTTCTATATGGCAATCAAACTAATAGACTATACTCAAAATACAAGGCTCATATATGAAACTTAGGAAGAATAACTATATAAAAGAAGTGTGTCTTTTCATTAATTAAATTACAAGTCGTAATGAAATATTCGAGACTTAGTTATGTTCCTTCTAAATAGGCATAGTTGCAATCAATATATTAATAGCCTCAATATGTTTTAATCAAGTCAAGGTCCAGTGGGACCAATATAACACAAGGTTTGCTATCAGGAAAGACACATAAAAGTTGTGTCAAAAATTCTCCTCATATTGTGAATGATCATAACTTCGGGACAAAGTTTCTTGAAGGGTGGGTGTATGTAACGCCCCATATTTTTTCCTTAGGTAGTTAGAACTTTGATTTTTCTCATCTTAGTAATTCATTGCTTAACAACTATTTGAACTCAACAACGTTGATATAGACATGTGACAAGTGTACATATTAACCTATTTATGAGTTGCATACTATTATTTTCGTTGTTATATGCTCATGATGATGATAACTCTTTGATTTGTTTAAACATGCAAATTAAGATGTGGAATTTAGGTACATGGATACCGATTCAAATTTATGTTGTGAATGCATAACAGATGCAAGACATGATAAAAATAAACATACATTTCTTAATTGAACATCAATACAAATATGGATTCTTATATGAAATTATGATGTATATACATGGATATGAGTTATTGGTGAACTAACCTACAGGTTGTTGAGTTATGTGATAGCCAAATGACTATAGTGACGAGGTAACATGGATGTTGTAGACATCAAGAATATAGAGTATGCTATAAGTTATAATTATTATTTAGTTTATGATTCAAAATATTGTTATGATTTGTGGTAAGTGTGGTTTTGACAGGACACACATCTTTCCCAGAGTGGTTGTTTGATGACATGAATCTAAGAACATTAGTTGAAAAATAATTATTGATGTAGGGTGTTGACCCTAGTTCTATAAGGAGGGGTGGATGTATTTCCCACCATTTATCCTCTGAAACCTAGAGTCGTGGGAGGGTTGTGTGAAGTCACGCTCCCCTAGATGTGTGAGGGCGACTGCTAGTTGCTTGTTGGGGAATATTGGTCAAGATGTATGACACTTCCGCTTACAAGTTCTATCTGGAGTTAGGTCAATATATTTGACGCTCCAACTTAGTCCAATAGAGGAAAGGATAGGATGGAAGATGGAAGTAGGTTAGGAAGGAATGATGCTTCGATGTTAGTTGAGAATATTGATTGGGGATTAGATATGCCACTATTGTTTACTCACTTGGTTCCTACCATGTTTAAAACCCTTCTTTGATTTCCTATTGACATTCTAAGTATGATAGTGATTTATTAATGAATTGGTGTAATTTTGTTCGTTAAGATTATTAAATGATGCATTACTTGATCTGTTGTCCTACATGTCTTGGTCTAATCATATGGGAACTATGCACTAGAGGAAATGGTCGTTTATCATTAGTACATGCATGAGATATGTGTCCGCTAGATACACACAAATACCCTACACATGTACACTAGTACAATTAATAAATTAATTATTAGAGTATATTATTAACTATTTAATTGAATGTTTTTTGATTATGTAAATTATATTGCACACAAAATATCTAGAAGCATTAAATACCTTATTTGAATTTGATTGATGGTTGATATGATGAATTAAATGAGCACGGTGGGTTGTCATGTACATTTTGGGGAAAATTGTCAAATTTGCATTTATTATCTAGCATGAGAAGAAAAAAATTGCATTTTATTTATTATTGTTTAATGCAAGTAATTTATATTTTAGTTTTATTTTAATGTTTTCCCAAAAATCTAGATAAGGGAGGTTGATTGCTAATAATGAGGCTGGTTGAGGAGACTTGAAGAAGGGTGTATGGAAACTTGATAAATAGGGAGAAGAAGTGGTGAGGAAGGGGATGTGGAGGTTTGAGCATGATGAGAGGTTGTGAAATCTTTGGAAGATATATTTCTTATGATGTTTTTATTTAAGCATTTGTGCTTTGTTGTTCTTGGAGTCATGGGTATAGCGGGCCAAGAAACTGAAAGGTTTCTTGGAGTTAGGAAGCCGACTAGGCTCCTAGTTGGCTGGGAGGATTCCGTTGTTTCACTCTAGGAAAGCAGGAAAAGAATGGTTGGAAGCATATTCTTACTACTAGCAAAGCTACATTGCAATTGATGAGCTTCAACAAACCATGGAGGAGGTATTTTCATTGGTATTTTGTTGTACTTTTGTTTTAAGTTTTAAATCTTAGAGTTAACATATTACTTAATTCATCATGTTATTTACAGTTATCATTGAGAAAATGTAAAAGAGTTGTGGAAATGAAAATCAATGAAATTATGTTAAATCAAAGTTTTTAATGCATATGTACTTAATGAGTGATTAATTGCCTAACATCCTAGATGGGTGTTATAGTAATAAAACCTTTCAAAGATTGTTGTAAAAAATACAGTGTTTATGTAATGTAGCAATTATCAAACTTGATATGTGAAAATTGAAAACTTATCAATTTAATCAATCAAACCTGGAACCTAGAGTCTTATTTCTAAGAATGAGTGGTGTTTCTTTTCTTCCGAGTCTCCTTCACTCAAGATGACAAGTATTCTCTCCAAACTATCCTGTGTACTAAGACAATATGCTTTCTTGACAGAAATATGAGTTAGGGAATATAATGCAAATATAAAATAAAATCTCAACCTTAATCAATCTAATACTTTGGCTAAAACCAACTTATAACTTTAACTTTGACTAGAGGTTTGACTTCAACCTATTTGACTCAAAAAATCAACCTTGATGTTTTCGCTGACTGAGGGCACCGGAAGGTGCACTAGGCTAGGGCGCACTAGGACAACCAAGAATTAGGCCCAACGCTTCACTAAAAGTTCACAACAAATTTGGGTTAGTGCTTGTTTCCGCTGCAAAGCCAAAAACCCTAGCTAGAACTGTCGAAAGAATGGCTAACAAGCTGATCTAGGGCAAGAATAATTCCAGCATCCTTCAATGAGTTTCTCAATGAGCTACCATAACTTCACTGGAACAAAGGAGCTGCAACTGGTGCTGCAACTAGCACTGCAATAGGTGCTACAACTAGCACCACAACTTCTTCTTCAATGAAACCTTCTTAGATCAATGAAGCCTTGACCTGGGGTTTTATGGGAATACCCTAATTTTCCAACTTTTGAATTTTGGAGATCTGATTTGGGGGAAAGATGTGCCCTCCTTAAGAGAGCTTCTTGGTGGATTTTGTAAGTGTTCAACAAGCTTGAAAATAGATGAAACTGGCGATCTTCCTTCCATTGGTTAGACTGTTTTGAAGGAAACCTTGCTCTCAAACCATGTTAAAATTTTGGTATGCTCGTTTAACCATAGACAATGTCACATAATTGTCACCCAATGATAGACACTTACACATGCCACCCTTAAGAATAGTAACCTTTTCTTAGATAGATTCTGGAAAATCCACTAGAACCAACAGATAAACACTAACCAAAAATACCAATATTGCTGCAGAAGCAGCACAATACCAAGAGAGCATACCTCTACCAATATAAGCGTACCTTTACGAAGAGAAGCACACAAGAAAGCTACCATAAATACTGATATTACACCACAACAATTGTTTCACTACCCTCTCCAGACTTGCGCCTCCTTCTACTGCAACTACAACTCCTTAAACTTGCACCCTAGCTAAGTGAGTGTGTGTTCAAATGAGGAGTGTCTAGCATTTATTTATACTAGTCTTCCAAGGTGTCTTTCATGTGGGGCCGACCTCACTTTTTGGAGCCTTCTATTTACTTTACTATTAATATTCGTGGGCCAAATTCTCTTCTAGGGTATTCCACATCTATTTAGTGGTTCTCTTGCTTCCAGAATATTCTACTCTAAGTACAAAGGTTATACTGGAGGTTAATACCTCCCATATCTACCAAAACATCAACAAGAGAATTAACCCTAAAATTTACTTACTTCATCCAAGAAACCAAGAGAATTTAACCCTAATTATAGAAATATTCATCCAAAATCAGTTAACCATCCACAAGAGATCCATTCCAAGAATAGTGCATGAGAGAGAGACCAATAACCCCCCAGGGGATGAAAATTTCAGAAGTAGCTCTCACAATGGTGAGGAAAAGATGATGATAAAATGAAAGTGAGGGTTAGCCTTTTTATATGAGGATACCCTAACATATTTTTCCACATAATATGTCAAAAACAAAGTAGAAGTAGGTCCTACCCCTAATTTTCCCTTCACAAAAAGTAATAAATACAAAATACATCATAATGAGACACACGTGTGAGACGTCAAGCCTCCTTAGGAAAGGAGGGGGCCTCCAAAGGCCACACGGCATAAATATGGAGCAAGGTGGGATCAAGTGATGTCTCTCCTCACCAAAATTCATTCCATGCATCATCAGTGCCCTATAAAATCACCAAACCCTAGCTACGTCAAGATCTATAAGGTGATGTCATTACCAAAATAGGGCCAACGTCTAGGATCCAGGTGTCGCATCCATCCTGGAGGGAGCTATATCTCATCTCTGAAAGGTCTCTAGTTGTCTACTAGTGTAACATCCCTGATCCAGTGGGTAAATAATCTGTGGGGTACTCTACCTAGCCTATGGGTTTCCATCCCATCTGTGTACCATCATGACTAAATCCGCTCATACCAATCCCATCTGTCCATCGTCCAAGGTTCCATGGATGTGAGAGTTGATATTTGAGGGTGGTGATTCACTAGATGACCCACTTCTCTTCATCATGTGTTCTAAGGTAATACAATAAGGCATAATATCTGGGGTATGAGCCTATGATGTGCCTCAAAGAGCCATGTCAGGGCCATCCAAGACAAAAAAAATGTAAGACACGATTAGCCAAGGTTCACAAGAAACATTATTCCTTGAAGCATGCATAGTAAGTTGTGAGTTAAGACATAAGCCATGTAAACAATTCACCTCAATATCACCCTTCAAGCATCACACTAGCCCATGACCCCATGTGAGTTGACAAGTTTAAGTATGGGAGGGACTTCATCCAACTCTATTAGGTGTGCCACCTAGATAGGAAATAAAAGAACCCAAGTAGAGGGATAGGCCTCAAGGGAAGAAATAAATAAAGAAACCCTTCAAGAGTAAGTGTGAAAGTGATACATTTTTAGGGCTTACTTCGTGGCTTATGGGGTCATTAAATCCATTTCTATTAGTGCATTTGTGGAGGGTGCTCTTGCTATTGAGTTACCTCATTCTTAGGAACTATTTTTTCCAAACCCCTTTATCAACCATCTTACTAGTCTTCTTATCATATTTGCAAGTCCCCTTTTATAAGGTTTCAAGCTATAGTATTTCTATTTGGGATCGGGATGAGTAATAAAAGCGTATAGCTCAAGTTTGGATTGAATTTTGGGGGTCCTTTGCTATCATTATTTTCTTTCTTTAGCATCATTTTCTTATTCTTTTATTAACAACTGCAATAAGCCTCTATGCCTTCAACCCCTCTTCTCATGAGAGAATGAGCCATGACCCATTACCGAAGTTTAGTTCATATGAGAGGCTGTAGGATGGAAAGTGTTAAGTATGGTGGGGAACAAAATGTTATCATTGTGAGGCCCCCCAAGTAGTACCCCTTTTCCCTGGGCGACGACAACACGAGACTAGGTCATAGAAGCTAACCACTAAGATGAAACAAGGCAACTGACACAGTTTACCAAGTCGGTGATCCATTATCCAACTTCAACCAAATATCCTCATCCACATGCCCAACAAATTAATCACAACATTTTGCATGAAATAAGGACTAACATACCTCATGCTGACATTGGCTTACTATCTCACATACTTTGGGTTGCTTAGATGTGATGAGCCTTGGTTGACCTGTAGCTATAAAGGTGAATGAAGGGCGCTATTGGGATGCCATCTATGGACATGTTTCTCATCATCATGGTCAAGATCATGTTCTCCATTGTGGGACAAGAAACATGATCTCCTCTAGTTACCCCTAAGCATGGGGGGTAACCTTTCCTTTTGATATTATTTTATTACTTTGAAAGCCCCCTTTTTAGGTTTCAAGTGCTTTATTCTATCTTTTCTTTTCTTACTGGGATTAAGTCCTTTTAATTGATATGCATTCAGTAAATTAGGACTAGGGGTGATTGCCTCATAGTGAGGAGGTAGATCTCAACATGGCCTTTGGTTTTTTACTTTGTCATTCATTATCCCATCATTTCTTCTTTCTTTTATAAATTTATTTCATTTTCTTGTTCATTTTTTAGCAGTCGCATCAACCTTGGCATTCTATCCCTTTTTCTCATATGAGAATGAACCATGGGCCTTTCTGGTGTACATGTAACAACAATTACTAATGTTTGGTACACTTCGGAAGGCCCCAACATGGAAAGTGTTAAGAATGGGAAGATATGTACATTTCCCCTATCAGAGCCTCCCAGTAGTACCCTTGTTCCCCAACAGAGACAACACTAGACTAGGATAAAAAGGATGGCAACCGAGGTGAAACAAGGAAAAAAAACATAACTTCCAAGCTTATGATTCATTATTCGACTTCAGCCCATGATCCTCACCTAAATTCTTAATGCATTAAGTATGAAACTTTATATGAAATAATGACTAGCGTACCTCATAATGTGTTGGACCACCATCATCCAATGAACCATGATGATTAGGTGTGATAAGTTGAGTTGAATGAAGAGGGAGGCATATGATGGGTTGCAGTCTATGGACAATATTGATCATCATCATCATTATTAGGATCACTATCTTCATTGTGGACCATGAGACATGATTTCCTCTAGTTACCCTTAGGTGAGAGGGGGTAATAGTACCCTTAGATCAACCCTTCCAAGGGGTTCACATTACTCCTCATAGAAGTGTAATTCAAAAATTACCCTTAAAAAATCATACATTTTTAATTAACCTGTCATTTATGAAGGACAATAAATATTGTAAAATTTCAAAAGAAGGGTTACATTTTCAACAACTGTGGAAGATCTGGTGGAAGATGAGGCAACAAAACGAATCAGAACCATCCAAAAAAGAAAAACCGACTGCGGAATATCTAGCGGAAGATGAGGCAACCAAAAAAATCAGAACCATCAAGGAAATAGATCCATACCCCATAACCGAGAAGCCGCACAAACCAACAGTGCACACAGCAAAACCCCCCAGCACCCCCGATCCATCGCAGACAAAACAACTAGGAAAGCCATGCCCCACACATCGTGGGACTAATTTAACTCGTCCTCCTTACCATCCCACAAGCACTGCAAACGAAAAGCCGACGACAAAAAATCTTGTTGCAACAACGACCAACAGATGGGCGCAAGGGAACACGATTGTGAACGAAAAGTATGTGGCTAGGGTTTCCCTCGACCGTAGACCCCCCACCAATTCTTTCAAATTTAAATGCAACATATATCATTTAAGAATGAATGAATATATATATATATATATATATATATATATTTATTTATTTATTTATTAAAAAAATATTAAAATTAGAAAAATCATTGAAATAATTTTTTTTTCCTAAAACAAAAATGCCTTTAACAAAGCATGTCCATATCTAATAAAGTATATTTTTGATTAGATATCTATGAATAATATTTCTCTGCAGTTTTGAACGAGAATACTACTTCTCTGCGGTTTTGAAATTAATATTTCTACGCGGTTTGGAATGGGCATACTAGTTCTTTGCGGTTATGAAATTAAATCTCTACAGCTTTGAACGGGAATAATACTTCTCTCTTTCTTATTTTTTTTGGAAGGAGATATTTTATTTCTAAGATTATATATCTAGGGTTTTGAACGGGAATAATACTTCTGTGTTTATTTTTATTTTTTTATTTTTTTTAGGAGATATTTTATTTCTAAGATTATATATCTAGGGTTTTGAACGCGAATAATCTCTGTAGTTTTTACCTTTTTTACCTAGAATAATCTCTGTAGTTTCTCTGGACTTCTCTACCATTTTCATAAATTATTTTTGGCTTCTTCAAAAGGTTGAGCATTTGGACATCTAAAATGAGGTGAGTCACTTTTTACTTTGATTCAATTTTAATTTTACGTAAATAGAATTAAATATATTTTATTTGTTTTTTTATTTTAAGTTTCAGAAGTAAAAGTTGATTTGAGAGATAAAGTCAATCCATAATAATAATTGTTACATCTTTTTTCTCTTATTTTCAATATGAGCACTCCACCACCTATTCCAAAAACTCAGCGTAACAAGGGGAGCCCCCCCAAAATCACCCTAGAGATCCTTTAGGATTATATGTTATCAGTAGAAAAAAAAAAGAGAAGAGAGATGCCAAAATTCAAATAGAGTTAGAAACATTAGAAAAAAGAAGTGAAGAAAGAGACGTAAAACTCCAAATAGAGCTAGAGGCAATGATTGATAAAAAAATTAAAGATACCATTCAAACTCAAATAGAGGATAGATTCTTAGGGTTCAAGAGTGAATTGCAGACAATGAAGGATAGAATTCAAGAAATGGAAAAACATAAACAATCAACCCAAGAAG
>JASDQU010098886.1:19728-30908 GCA_032191745.1 Picea mariana
AGTTGACTGCTTATTCAGATGCAGATTGGGCAAACTGTGTTGATGAAAGAAAAAGCACCAGTGGAGGAGCATTCTTCTTGGGGAACTCCTTAGTCGTCTGGCTTAGTAAAAAGCAAGGTTCCATTTCTTTATCAACCACAAAGGCATAGTACATTGCTGCTCCTAAATTCTACACACAGGTATTATGGATGATTCAGAACCTTGCGGACTTAGAGGTAAAATACACTTTACCGATCCCTATTTATTGTGATAACACTAGTGCTATTAGTGTGTCTAAAAATCCTGTATTCCACTCCAAGACCAAGCATATCCCCATAAAATATCATTTTCTGAGAGAGCACGTCACCAATCAGACTGTTCAGGTCTATTACATTCCCAACGCAGAACAAATTGCAGACATATTTACTAAGCCCCTAGCCAAGACACCGTTTGAATATCTTAGATCGAAGTTGGGTGTCATTTTGTGTCACACCTAAAAGAATCCATCTTGTCAGGGGGAGATTTGTATTGTTTGATTATCTAATGCCTCCTACATTTACTGCAATAGCTCAGGGGGAGCATGTCTCTTCTTTGACATTGATGTCAAAGGGGGAGAAAAGAATTCGGGTGTTGTAGTTGCCATCAATGCCAAAGGGGGAGATTGTTGGCAAATGTTTACCAAGTAGCGTATGCTTGTCATTGATGGCAAGTACAACAGTGGAGATGGCAGGATAAGAAGGATAAAATCCCTTAGGGATTCGGACGTGAAATCTCAGGAGGAACAACGTTGAGGAAAACACATGCAACAAAGGCAAAGATCAAGATACAAGAGTTTGCAGAGGAGAAGGAAGACATAGATCCACAGTCGTTGGATCCTATTCAAATTTCCCGAAAGGTTGACAGCCATCAGATCTACAGAAGTTGCGAGGGAGATAAGCCTCGGGAGCAAGAAGAGAAGTCCCGACATGAGGATTTGTCATCGGGATATCAGCCATCGAGAGATCGGAGTTCTCAAGGTCGTGAGAACCGAGACATTGAAATTCTCGAAATCTCGACATAATTGGGACCGTCCATTTGGAAGGACGCGTGGAAGCGATCGGGCGCCACCAGGAGAAGCTCGACAGGAGGCTTCATCAGAGAATCGGGAATGAGAGTTTCACGAGTCCCGTGAACAATTACAACAGAAACCCCAAAATCGCGATGAAAGAAATATCGACTGAACCTGAACCGTCAAATCAACATGTGATCTAGACCGTCGATCCAACTCACGACAGCAGACCGCGTCAACTAGGGACACATGGCACAACCAGGTAATGACAGGTGTCAGGCAGATTCAACACTTCAGTCACATGTAAGTCACGAATTAGAGTGACATGTGGCAGTATTTAACACGTGTCAAACCACGTGTGACGTCAGCAGAGTATCGGGGATCGAGACTTTGAAATGACAAATTCACTTGACATTGGGAATGTCGATTTCCCGATATGCGATATTGCGATGTAATCTCAACCGTCGGATTAAGGTTAAATCTGAACCGTTGATTCCAGTCAATGGAGAGACGTCGAGGATCAGGACTTTGAAATGACAAAGTCACTTGACATCAAGAATGTTGATTTCGTGATGAGCGTTTTCACGATTTAATTGTAGCCACCGAATAAATATCGCATCTGGACCGTTGATTCAAGATCGTATCGGAGTGTTAGGGATCGCGAATTCATGAGGCAAAGAACACAATGCAACGAGAATCCTGATTTCCTGATATGCGAAATCGCGAGTGAATCTGGACCGTCATATCCAGAAATGATCAGGACCGTAGATGTAACTCCATATTGTAGTTTCGGGGATCGTGAATTCAAAATGGAAAGAACTCAATACAACAAGAATCCTAATTTCGTGATGTGCGATATCATGATCCAATCGTAGCCGTTGAAACAAGTTCATATCTGGACCATTGGTTCAAATCCGTGTCGAAGTTTCGCGAATCACAATATGGAGAGACATAAGGTTGTGGTCACAGCCCTTGGTCACGGGAAGAGAAGGAGTCAGTTCGGATAAGCTCCACATCGGAGTTTCGGGGATCAGGATTTGTAAGTGACTAAAACAATGAATGCCAAGAGTGTCGAAATCACGATATATGAAATCTTGATTGGATATGAACCATTGGATCAAGTATTGATCGCAGGGCTACTGTTGCATGCAATAGTGAAACTGCCAGAAACCACTGATGGTTTCAGCCCGAGGACTATAAGACACTTGGGAAAACGGCCAGAGAAGCTGAAGAGTTACGATGAAGATCACGCAGAGCACCCGAGTGGTGGAGAATATTGGCGCAATTGGAGCATGCAAAGGAATGGTGAACATTGCATGCACAACGTGCACAGAAGCTATAAATACACAATACAGAGAAGAGAAGGGGTTGTTGTTGTTGCTGTTTCTATTGGAGTTTGCAGTGATGGTAGCCGGTGAAGGTGATTCATGTGTGAAGAGGAAGGAGAGTACAGCAGCTGAATTCAAGGGAAGAGGATCTGTGCAGTGAATGGGTATGGTGCATAGAGCTTAAAAGGAAGAAGAACAGACAGTGCAAGTGATCTGTGTAGAAAGACAATGAGGCAGACAGAGCAACGAAATGGAGCAGAACAGAGATAAGTCAGGTAAGCGATCGTCGAACATCATATCACTGTAATAAATTCAGTAGCAAAGATTTATATTTCAGGGTGGTTGGGAGGATCTAGGGAGGACTAGTGTCCTCAAAGGTTCAGGTGGGTGCTTGAACACAGGGAGTTGGTGCTTCCTTCTAGTTGGTGCTAGACAAACACAGGGAGTTGGTGCTTCCTTCTAGTTGGTGCTAGAGAAACCAGGGAGTCGGTGCTTCCTTCTAGTTGGTGCTAGAGAAAATAGAGAGTTGGTTCTCTTAGCAAGCTGCAGCTTGTTAAACAGAGGTTGTAGCCTCTTTATGAGTCGGTGCTCATAAGTATGATAATGTAAAGAATGTAATTATTATTTATCATATAAAGAAAAGGAGGTTTTTACCCTATATGGGTTTCCTTGGAAAATATTTGTCTCTGTGTTTCTCATATATGTGAATGATGTTGAATGTGCCTGTCTTTATTTCCCTGCATTATTGTGATCATCATTCAGTATCTCTGCAAAGAGTTTTAAAAGAAGCATAATTGTTTAATCTCAGTAACAATTGATTCACTCCCCCCTCTCAGTTGTTCAACAAAACATTGGTAGGAAACTTACTGGGAGAAACATTCCAAATAAGTGTCTCGAATATATGGGGCTGAACCCACTTGGGATATTTTTGTGGATGTGGTGAAGGAAAAATATTACCTTATTGGTAACTTTGATGACCAATACATGAGATGGACCACATTGCATCAAGAGAGGGGACAAGAAGTGTCAGAGTTTACCAATTCCTTCCATACCTTGTGCACCAATATGGGTATCAAATATTTTGAGTGTCATTTGGTTCTGAAATACCATGTGGCTATACACAAGTACATCCAAATTGAAATGGATTCTCTAGAAATATCATCACTGGGAGATGCCTATGATATGTTGTCAAAATTGAGAAGAAATTTAGACACGATAACAAACATGATTTTGGGTCTTCAAATCCACAAAAACCAAAGTATGATAAAGACGATCCTAAAAGACAACCTCTCAAAAACCAGTCCAAGCCACATAAAAATAAGGATCACGAGAAGACAAAGAAGGACACTTGAAAGTGGTGTGACTTCCAAAAAATCCCCTAGCACAACAATGATGAATGCCACTCAAAACATTCATTGGTGTCTGAGATCAAAGACAAGAAGCCGAACCCTGATTTAGAAAATAATGGAAAAAGACAGATCATCGATGTAGAGCCCATTGTTATTGTCATGATGAAATCAATTCAACCCAAAGAAATAGTAGATCCTGAAGAGGGGGGGCATATTTTTCATTCACAAATCTGGGTGAAGGTTACCATGGTGCATTTTACCATTGATACTGGAACAAAACAAAACCTCATCTCAACAAAGGTCGTCAAATAGTTGGGATTTTTGACCAAACCATACCCACATCCATACAACATACGGTGGCTTCACCAAGGACGAGACCTTTGTGTCAGCTAGCAGTGTTTATTGTCATATGGAATATATCCCTTCAAAGATGAGGTATTATGTGATGTTTCCCCACTGATTTTTTTTTATGTTATATTGGGCCATCCATACATGTGGAAGCACCATGTTATTTATGAGTCTCGACCCCATAATGTCATTGTTACTCTAGGAATCATCTCTACAGGATACTACAGGTAGTTACAACAATTTTCCCACCTACACAATGTTACAAGTTAGTATCTCATACTACAAAATTCAACTTCTTCATAGTTTTCTCAAAAGGTGAACAAAAGAACACCACAACCACTACAGCCTCAATCCAAGCACCTTTTGTCCAAGAGAAGTAGGTCGACAATATTGAAGAAAATAAAAAGGATTTCTTCTACACACAATCATCTCATGTAGCCATACTGGGTAAAAATTTCCAATCCTTCCAGCCACAAGTTCTTGACAACCTTCGACAAGCTAAGCAACGCAACTTCTCCAACAAGAAAAACAACTTATTAAGATGCAGATTCAATAAATGCTTTCCCCTCTGCCTCATGAACTAAATGAAATGTAGACCATTTCTTCCTAATGAGGGAGGATTGATATAGGTGGATATTAGTGGCCTCCCACCTCTTCCAACTGGCTGAAAACAGTCTTCTGGAAACTTACTATTTTTATCAGTTTTTTGGTTTTTGAACTTCCAAGGTTATTTTGAGGGCCTAAATGAATTTTTTTTAGTATCGAGAACCTCAATGATAAACAATATCTCTATTGATCCAAAAAATGAATCTCCTCGAGTATACCTTTCAAACAAGTTATCGTGTACCCCAAACGGAGATCGTATGCCAAAATTACACCTCGGGGAAGACACCAAACTACCTAAAACAAAGTCAACAAAAATGTTGGATTTTCATCTTCTGGGGTTAGGGTTTGGTATTTTGTTTATGTAAAAATAGTATTTAGAGCCTCATTGTAATAATATTTTTGTGAATTTCAGTATCCCTCACATCTTGTTGGCCCTTGGGTATGGATTAAGAAAGAAAGCGAAGATAAAGGAAAAGAAAAGATGAAGTGTGAACTGCGTGAAAGGCACATTGACTGAGATTGGGTCAAAGTGGTCAAAGAAGTAGAAAAAAGGAGAGAATTAAGGGAAAAAGATTCATTGGATGAGAAGATCGAGGAGAAAAGATCAACAAGGAAGATGGATCGTGGACAACTCAGCAAGAGGAAAAATCCATCAATAGATTTTTTGGAGCACCTCGCGAGAAAGAAGGCAAGACAAGTTGGTAAAGCCTAGAAACCATGTGTCAAAGTGGACCTAGGGTTGTAGACACCTAAGGTTTTTGTATTTAGGTTTTGACACCTAGGTTTCAACCTAATGTTGTCTGAAAGTCATTGTAATGTATAAATAAAGATCGATAGGAGTGAGGAAAGGTTCGTTCGAGGTGGATAATTGTTTTTATTGGATAGAGTTGAGTTGTTATATCAAGTGATTATTGTTGTAAGAGAGAGAAGTGTTGTGTGTGAGAGAACTATGTTATTGTAATATCTTCAGCTAGGTGCGAAGATCAACCCTGTAGCTGGGTGTGCAAGGAGGGGAGAGAAGAAGAGAAGGAGAGAAAGATATTCAAGGTAAGAGTGTAGATAAGAACTGTATGTTTTCAGATAATATCAAAAAATGCAGTTTTGTGGACGTAGCTCTAGGGAGAGGGTGAACCACGTATATTTTTTGTCTCTGTGGTTGATGTTTTGCTCCTTTTCCTTCTGTTATTCTTTGGTTGCATCATTGTTTTGATCTGAGATATAACTCACATAGTAGGTTTAACGGAGATAAATAATAACTAGGTTGTTGTGTGTTGTTTCCTTGGACCCACTTTGTATTTCCTTTGGTTGTAGACACCTATGTCCTGCAACCCCCTATTTCTACATCGGGTGAGACTGCATCTACATCATAGGTGTTGTCAAAAGGGCCAGTAGATAGGGCTTGTTGGAGCGTTGTTAGAGTTGAACCCTGGGTCTTCCCCTGTTCTAACACATCTCTTCTCAGAGATAAGTTGCCACCATTATAGAAAGTATTTCACTCTGTATTTCTACATTTTTTAACATTTCACTCATTAATAGAAATTGTGTATTATTGTATCTCTGTGTTTATGGTTGCATCTCTAATATACATTTTTAATTATATTATTGGATATTTTATATATCTCTTTACATTTATTTATTATATCTCCACTCTCATTTCGTTCCAAAAATAATCCATATCATTGGTTTTAGAGTAGGCTACTCTTAATCATTTTTTTCATTGCATGTCCCCAATGAGGTACATGTATAGAAAGTTGGGTCTCGAGCTTATGTCTATTGAGGAAAAATTTTCTCGCATGCCCAAGAAACCCTCCATGGAGGAAGGAAGGAAAAATTATAGAGCATAAAATTCTATTAATTTGTTGCTTGATCAAGCTCTCATGAAACAAAGGGACAAAATGATGGACAATTTTTCCCACATCCTTCAATTCCTACTGATAACAACCGACATGTCTTCATCAAGAAAATTTTTTGGAGGAACCTCTCCTTTAAAGGTACAAGTTAATTTTCATATTCTTGTATTTGAAGGACAAATAGATCCAAATGCCCTAGAAAAATGGTTAAATCTGCTAGAAGGCTATTTATTTGTTAAAGATTTTTCCTACAGGGAAAATATCAACTTCTCACTACTTAAATCTCTACCCCATGTCAAACATTGGTGGAAAAATTACTGATATAAAAGTTCCATAGAGGAGTCTGGAATATATGGGGTCGAGCCCACTTGGTAATTTTTTGTGGATTCGATTAAGGAACAATATTTCCTTGTTGGTAACTATGATCACTAGTACATCGTATGTACCACATTGCATCAATAGAGGGGAAAAGAAGTTTCAGAGTTCACCAATACCTTCCATACCTTTCCCACCAAAATAGGTATCAAAGATTCTAAGAAACATTTGGTTCTAAAATACCATGGGGCTCTTCATAGGCACATCCAAACTAAAATGGATTTTCCAAACATCTCATCGCTGGGAGCTTCCTATCGATATGTTGTCAAGATTGAGTAGAAATTCAACATGGAAAAAGACATCATCGAAGAAGACGTCACTACTACTTTCATTGTCGTAATAATTCAACCTAAAGAACCAACATATCTAGAAGAGAGAGATCACCTTTTTCATTCACAGGTGTGGGTGAAGTGTACCCCACTGTATTTTATTATTGATAGAGAAAGCTAGAAGAACCTCATCTCAATAGAGCTCATCAAACAATTGGGATTGTCGAAAACAACATACTCGCAACCATAAAACACCAGGTGGCTTTTCAAAACATGAGACCTTCGTGGCACCCAACAATGTCGATTGTCATACGACATCCATATCTTCAAGGATGAGGTATTATCTTATTTTTCCCCATTGGATGTCTTTGATTTTCTGTTGGACCAACCATATATGTGGAAGTACCATGTTATTTATGAGTCTCAAACCTATAGTGTCATTGTTACTCTAAGGGGTCATCTCTATAGGATTACAAAGGTAGTTCAAAATACTTTTCCACATAAACAATGTCGCAAGTTAGTATCTCATACTACAAAGTTCAACTTTTTCACAGTTTGTTCAAAAGGTGAACAAAAGAACACCGCATCCACTATAGCCTCAGTCCAAGCACCTTATGTCTAGCAGAAGTAGGTCAGAAATATTGAAGAAAATCACAAGGATATTTTATGCACACAATCATATCATGTATCCATTCTGATTAAAAATTTCCAATCCTTCCAGCCATAGGTTCGTGACAACATTCAACAAGTTAATCATTGGAACTTCTCCAGCAAGGAAAAAAACTCATCAAGATGCAAATTCAACAAATGCTTTTCCCTCTGCCTAGGGAACTAAACACAATGGATAACCGTTATTCCTAAGGAGGGAGGATTGATCTAGGTGGATATCAGTGTCCACCCACCTATTCCAACCGTCTCAAAACAATCTTCTGGCAACTTACTATGTTTAACACTTTTTCCGTTCTTGAACTTCTGGGGTTATTTTGAGGGACTAAATGAAGTTTTTTTGGGATCGATCACCTCAATAAAAAAACCAAGGATACATTGATACCCAAAATGAATCTCCTAAATGATACCTTTCCAATGAGCTATCGTTCACCCCAAACAAAGATCGTATGCTAAAGTTACACCCAAGGGAAGTTGATAAACCAAACTACCCAAAACAGGGTCCAAAACATTGTTGGCTTTTCATCTTCTGGGGTTAGGGTTTTGGTTTTTATTTATGTTAAAAATTCCTTTATATCCTCATTTTTATCATCTACTTGGAAATGTTACTCAGAGATAAGTTTCCACCATTTTAGTGAGTCTTCCACTCTGTATTTATATAGTTTTGTACATTTCGCTCATTAATAGAAATTATGTATTATTGTATCTCTATGTTTATGTATGCATATATGATATACTTTTTTTATATTATTGGATATTTGAGATAAATCTGTATATTTATTTATTATATCACCACTCTCATTTCATGCCAAAAATAATCTTGATTAGTGGTTTCAGAGCAAGATGCTCTTGATCATTTTTTTCAATGCATGTCCCTGACAAGGTCCAAGTATATAAATTTTGATATCAAGCTTGTCTCTCTTGAGGAAAATATTTATCGCATGCCCAAGAAACCCTCCATGGTGGAAGAAAATAAAAAAAACAGAGAAGATGATTCTTTTAATCTATTTCTTGAGCAACCTCTTGTGCGACAGAGGGATGAAATGATGGATAATTTTTCCCAAATCCTTCAACACCTTCCAATAAAACTTGTGAGTCTTCATCAAGAGGCCACTTTTGAGGAACTTTTCTTTTAAAGGTACAAGTTAATTTTGATATTCCCATATTTGAAGGACATATATGAAAATTCCCTATAAAAATGGTTAAATCTGCTAGAAGGTTATTTTTCAGAAGACAAATTTTATGACTAAAAGAAGATCACCTTCACACTCCTTTAATCTTTCCTCCATGTCATACATTGGTGGGAAAATTACTAGGAGAATAACTCCACAAAGGAGTTTGGAATATATGGGATGATCCCACTTGGGATTTTCTTGTGGATGCATTCAAGGAACAATATTACCTTGTTGGTAGCTATGATGACCAGTACATGCGATGGACCACACTATGTCAAAAGAGGGGCCAAACAGTCTCGGAGTTCACCAATACCTTCCATACCTTGTGTACCAAGTTGGGTATCAAATATTATGAGTGGAATTTCATTCTGAAATACTGTGGGGCTCTACACATGCACATCCAAGATGAAATGGAGTTTCTGGATATCTCATTGCTAGGATATTCCTATCGATATGTTGTCAAAATTGAGAAGAAATTTAGCCAACATAACAAATGAGAGTTCATGTCTACAAATCCACAACAACAAAATTATGATAAAGAATTCCCTAAAAAATATCCTCCTGAAAACCATTCCAAGCCACAAGAAAATAAGGGTCAGAGGAAGACGAAGAAGGAAACTTGAAAGTGGTGTGATTTCCAAAAATCCCTAGCACAGCAATGATGAATTTCTCTCAAAACAATCATTGATGGTCAAGATCAAAGACAAGGAGTCAAACTCTGATTCAAAATTTGATTCAGAAAATAATGAAAAAAGATAGATCATCGACCCAGACCCCACTGCTACTATCATGACCACAATAATTCAACCTGGAGAACCAACAGATCCTGAAGAGGGGGAGTGACTATTTTATTCACATATGTGGGTGAACGGTACCCCACTACATTTTGTTGTTGATATCAGAAGCTAGAATAACCTCATATCAGTAGAGGTCATCGAACAGTTGGGATTGTCGACAACACCGCACCCAAATCCATACAACATCAGGTGGCTTTTCGAGGGCCTATATCTCCATGTCAATGAATAGTGTCGATTTTCATATGGCATCCATCCCTTCAAGGATGAGGTATTATGTGAATTTTTCCCATTGGATGTATGTGATGTTTTGTTGGGCCAACCATATGTGTTGAAGCACCATGATATTTATGAGTCTCGACCCCGTAGTGTCATTGTTACTCTTGGGGGTCATCTCTATAGGATAAGAGAGGTAGTTCCAACTACTGTCCCACATAAATATTGTCTCAAGGTAGTATCTCATACTACAAAATTCATCTTCTTCATAGTCTATTCTAAAGGTGAACAAAAGAACACCGCAACCATTGTAGCCTCAGTCCAAGCACCTTCTCTCCTGTAGAATCAGGTCAACAACATTGAAGACAAGAACAAGGATTCCTTCTGCACATAGTCATCTCGTGTAGCCATACTGGTTAAAAATTTCCAACCCTTGCAGCCACAGGTTCGTGACAACATTCAACAAGCTAAGCAATGCAACTTCCCTAGCAAGGAAAATGGCTCATCAAGATGGAGATTCAATAAACACTTTTCCTTCTCCCCCAGGAAATCAACATAATCAATACCATTTCTTCCTAGGGAGGGAGGATTGATCCAGGTGGATATCAATGGTAACCCACCTATTCCAGCTAGCTCAAAACAATCATATGGAAACTTACTATTTTAAGGAGTTTTTTCGGTTCATGAACGTTTGGGGCCATTTTGAGGGCCTAAATGAATTTTTTTGCGGATCGATCACCTAAATGATTGCCTATGATTATATTGAGCCCCAAAAATGAATCTCCTCAAATATACCTTTTCAATGAGATATTTTTCTCCCCAAACAAAGATCGTGTACCAAAGTTATGCCTCGAGGAAGTTGATGCACCAAACTACCCAAAATGGGGACCAAAAACTTGTTGGATTTTCATCTTTTAGGGTTAGGGTTTTGGATTTTATTTATGTTAAAAATTCCTTTAGAGCCTCATTGTAATCATCTTCTTGTGAATGTTAGAATCCATCACATCTCTTCACGGTGGAAGAAAAGAAAAATGATAGAGAAGATAATTCCATTAATTTGTTTCTTGAGCAAGTTCTCACATGACAAAGGGATGAAATGATGGAGAATTTTTCCCACATCCTTCAATTCCTGTCAATAAAAAACAAAACATATTCATCAAGCAACCACTTTGGAGGA
>JASDQU010098887.1:0-16822 GCA_032191745.1 Picea mariana
TTCCAAGTCTGGATTTGGATCTGCCCTTCCTAGAATTTCCACGGTTTCCTGAGCCCTTTCCTCTATCCTTTTGTCTTCCCCTGTTCTCCATGTTCAACGCATTTCCTGATGTCTCACCTGTACTTTTCCGTCGCATTTCCTCACTAAGGATAACACCAACAACATCATCAAATTTTAAAGTATTTGAACTAGAGACAGAGTTACTTACAACCATGACCAAGCCATTCCAGCTTTCTAGCAATGAGCACAAGATTAGAAGAGCCCTAACCTCATCATCAAAGTCCACTTTTACAGAACTTAGTTGACTAGTAACCGTATTAAATTCATTTAAATGATCTGCAACCGACCCACCTTCTGACATCTTCATATTAAACAATCTCTTCATTAGAAATACCTTATTCGATGCCGAGGGTTTTTCATACAATTTGGCCAATGCGTCCATCAAACCCTTCGTTGTCTTTTCTTTCGAAATATTGAAAGTCGCCGATGCTGCCAGGCTCAGCCTTATCGTTCCTAGAGCCTTTCTGTCAAGAATCTCCCATTCTTCATCCTTCATGGCCGCTAGCTTCTTTGCTACTCCGCTCAATGGTAGGAATAGATCCTTCTGATATAAATAGTCTTCCATCTGCATCTTCCATAACTGGTAGTTTTGGTCATTAAATTTCTCGACCCTAAACTTTCCATCTTCCGACATTGCTCCCACTTGAACCAGGAACCCTCTTTTCCTGCGAGTTACCTTATGCTCTGATACCAGTTGTTAGAAAAACAGGACCGCGAAGCAATAAAATAAAACAAATGCAGAAAAAAAACACAGAAGACACAATACAAGAGAGACACAGATTTACATGGTTCACCCAGTGTGGGCTACGTCCACTAGAGAAATTGCCAGGTCCTTGCTTTATTATTATCCAACAAATGAAGGGATACAACCTACAGCAAAACCCGCTGTAACTTCCTCTTCTTTCTCTCAGAGTCTCCTCTCTCAGAATACAATATTCACCATCAACCATAGCTGTAATACATTTCCCTCATAAAAGAGGGTTGCCTTCTAGGGAAAAAAACCCTAACATAATCTCTACCGTTAGATCTACGACCTTATAATGAACGGTCCAGATTTACAATGAAATTACAATATACTTTTATAAGGCAATTTTTGCTTCGGGGGCTTCACCCCCGAACCCCCGCTGGGGGCCCGCTTGCCCCCAGACCCCCTAGCTGGGGGAATAGGCCCCTCGGACCCTGCAGAGGGGGTACCCCCCCTCTGCACTCCCCCGCGTGGAAGAGTGTACATACTTCTGGGGTGTAAATACTTCATGGGGTATAAACACGGCTGAAAGCAAGGACCTCTGAATCAGGAAGATAATCAAGCTCCACAACCAACAATTTACCTAGATGACGTCACTGTCTTCTCAAAAAATAAGGGAGATCATCTATCTCATATAAGATCCATTCTGCAGTGATGTCGTAAGTACGACATTTCCTTAAATCCTAAAAAATCTGTCTTCGTAGTAGAACATGGTAAACTCCTTGTATTCATTGTATCAAGTGAAGGGATGATTATTGACCCTGAAAGGAACCAAGTCATTTCAAAACTGCCCCCTCCCTCTTCAAAAAATTCCATACAATCTTTCTTAGGGCAGATAAACTTTGTTAGGAGGTTTGTCCCCATCTTTTCAGAAATGGTCAGACCATTACAAAATTTGATAAAAAAGGATGTACAGTACTGTTGGGGACCTTTAGAAAGTGAGGCTTTTGACTCGATAAAAAAGGCTATAGTAGACGCTCCTTCTCTAATGAGCCCTGACTTTTCGTGAGACTTCACCCTCTACACATTTATCTCTGATCGGTCTTACGCTGTTGTCCTAACCCAAAAGAATGCTGAAAATAATGAAGTCCCAATTGCCTTTATGAGCTCAACCTTCAAGGGAGCAGAACTCAATTACCCGACGATAGATCAACAAGCTTATGCTGTTTTTAAAGCAGTAAAACACTTTCGATCTTATCTAGGACGAAAATCATTGTCCCTTACCATGCTGTCAGAAATGTGTTAGTACAGAAAGAACTAGGTGAAAAAAGGGGAAACTGGGTCACAGCGTTACAAGAATACGACATAGAAATCACCCCAACACAAATTGTTAGAGGCCAAGGTTTATGTAAGTTGGTTGCTAATTCAGCTATAGGATAGCAAAATGAAACTGATATATTAGTTTCAGATCAGCACAATCAAAATCAAATTTGCTGTGCACAAAACCTTACTAGTCCTTGGTACGATGACATCAAGTTTTATCTTATGCATGGATCACCCAGGTCTGTTCTGCTGAACATGCATAAAATGTTGCTGCTACGGGCGACGCTGTTGCTGATGCGGTGGTCCCCGACAAGGTGTTTGCTGCTGAGGCGACGCTTGTCGAGGTGTAGTGAAAGTGGATCCCCTCTGGAAGCCACGATATCCTGACATATGTCTCGTTGGTGTTTGGTGCTACAGTGTTCCAGATGAACCCTGCCCTGCCAGTCTCGCTGGAGTCCTGGTTTGACCCCCACTGATAAGCTCCTCCTCTGCTATGAGGGCCTTCTGGATGACATCGTGCAAGGTTTGAGGCATCAAGATCCTAACCTTTGCATGCAGGCTGTCGTTAAGGCCAAACACGAACCTGTTGACCTTAAGTTTTTCTATGTTAAGGTGCGGAGCATACCGGAGCAACTCCATAAAACATGCCTCGTACTCGGGCACCGTACGACCTCCCTATCGTAAGGCGTTGAACTCATTGAGCTGATTCTCAATGAATTCCTCTGAAAGGTACCTCTCTCAAAACCATTCCTCGAATAGTTCCCATGACACATCTTCGACGACCATGTTCAGCTGTGGTAGGAGCGTCTTCCACCATAGAAGAGCGCTCCCTTTTAGTTGAAAGACCACCATGCAGACCTTCATGTTGGAGGTATAATCGCGAAGTGCGAAGCACATCGCCATGTTCTCCAACCATGCCTCGACGGCTGCGTCATCCGGGGCACCAAAGAAATCGGGAAATTTGACCTTCTCAAGTTCACGGTGAATGCTACCAGTAACGGCCTGTGCGCATGGTGGAACCTCAGCGGGTGCCGGTGCTCTGGCCTCATCTTTGTCCAAGCGGATGATCAGTGCCTCGGACATGCACTGAAAGGATCTCATCATCTCGACTACATCGCCAACGACTATCTGCTCCTGTCCGAGAACCTGCCCATCTCCCTAGGGGTTAGACCCCTCAGGTGTGGATGCAATTGGAGGCATCGTGCCTCCTCCCCCAGCACCCCGTCGTCTACCTCGACGACATCCTCTAACCATGATTACCTACACGCACAAAAGTCAACTCAATTAGCAACAATAAAATCAAATCATAACAACGAAATCCGTAGCGATCCCAAGTCGCGGGTTGAACCCGCTCTGATACCATATGTAAAAATCCTCCTCGTTACGATGACAAACCTCTTATAACAAGTGCAAATTTTTTTTTTTTTGGTTTTTAAAAGTGTGTGCACGTGTTTACAAGGAAAATAAACACATACGACTCTGCGTCGCCACCCAACGTTGAATCAGACGCAAACCACTATGAACACAACAAGACGACATGAGATTCACAACAAGTAGCTGCATGCATTTAACGTCAATCAATCGACAATAAGTAAGACTGACTACCCACCTGTCCTACCCTGCAATGGTTAGGACCTCCAAGACACATAATCAATGCTCAATCCCAGGTTCCCATCGATTTTAACCATTTAAGGTCTCAGTGCTGGTGACTGTTCTGAGGAACATGGAGGCATCTACATCCTACCCGACACAAGCAGACCAAGAACACGAAAGGTTTACCAACCAAGTACAACATTAATTAAAAGGAACAACACCCCTCATCTACTAACTCAGAATAATTTATTGTACTTAATTCAAGGAAATTACACCATATATGTTTATCAATAACAAATAAAATTACAATACCGCTGCCATGAAATAATAAACACATTACATTTATATCCCATTAACTTTGCAAAAATAACAATCACCTTACATCTTATGTGTTATCCCAACATTAAAAGTAAAATATCATTTCCATAAAATGATAACGCCATTTCATTTTAAGTTATAATAACTTTGCAGGAACAACATTCACATTACAAGACAATGACCATTAATAAAGCCAGTAAGGAAATTAACACAGCTTATTCCAACCTCCATTGCGATCTCTGCAATGCATGTCTAAAGCGCACAATATCATAAGGTACAATCTATTAAATGAACATCCATGTCCTCCACAGAAGGCGCAAGTCAGAAGGGATTTCGACAACAACCAACCATGATTTAAAACTCTACAATTACTACAACTCAATTTGGAATTAAAGGAAAGGTCAATCACTCCATAAGATTTCCATTAGTCGACGAGTTACCAAGTCCAACCTTCATATAAGTATATTCCATTTATTGAAATTCCCATTTACTGAATCATGATAAATCATTGTACTTAGTGTCAAGGACCTTACTTTTCATGTGTTGTCAATATTAATAAAATTAAAATGTCCTTACCACAAATTCACCATATCATTACTTTTATACTATGATAACTTTGTAAATATAGAATTAATTGATCTTACCTTTCATATGTTATTAAATGTTAACATGGCTTTTTCCGAAATTGCGAGGACATTACATCTACGTGTTTCACACTATAATTTACAAGGACCTTACATTACAATAACCTTGCAGACAAGTAACGATGGTGATCCTAATGAAATAAAATCATAACGAAAATCATGTTATAAATCAGGTTGTAAATAAGATTCCTTTCTGTACATCATATCCTTTAATTCAACGAAAATCATATTCCTTTATTTACACTTAAAAGAATCTTCTATTTATCCTAGCATTTTTATTCCTTGTATGAAAAATAAAATCATAAGGTAAATCATCCTCCTTTCATTCAACCAAAAATCTCGTTCCTTTAATTACATCTGAAAATCATATTCGGTTCAGCATCGTTATTTTATTCTTTTATGAAAATAAAATTTTAATAAAAGTCATATTCCTTTTTATTATATCTGAAAATGAAAATCCTAAGGAAGGATGAGGCGTAAGAAGAGAAGACCAGGCGCTTGTGCTGGGCTTGTATGCCGACTGGTGGCTCAACTTGTGATGTGCACTTACAAAAAAAGGAACCCATTAAATTCGAGGATAATTAAATACAGGAGAGCCCACGATCAGAACACAAATTATGCCAGCAAAAGTTACGAATATTTTAAGGAGGTTAATCGTTGTAAGGAAGTCGACTGGAAAAAACAAAATTTCACCCAGGTAGCCAGATTTTGCCAATGAAACTTACAGCCATACCCAAGGATTGATGGTCGTTCCATCTTCATCAAGATCTGTGACCAGAGAGAAGTGTTACAGGCTTACAGTGCCTAATTCTAAATCTGAGTAGGTAGCAAGGTTACAAGCTTGCAGTACGCCTAAATCTGGGTAGGTAGCAGAGGTACAGGTTAACAACAAACCTGATTCTGGGCCTGTAGGTAAGCAGACCGAAAGGTACACAAGGCAGGTAGAATTACAACTGGTCAACGTCAGATGGTGGAAAAGAGAAAAGTTGGTTCTGTATAAATCTGAAAGGTACATCAGTAAGTGAAATCTCTATGACCTGATGTTGCATAAACCTTCTTTACCCCTGAATAGTAAGATAATTTACAGAATATCCAGTTACCTTCTGGAGGCATGCGTTAGGTTTTAAAGGAGGACGCAAAAACGCAGAGTTTAATGACCAATAACAATGATGAACAGACAGAACGAACTCACCAAGAATGAGTTGTTTACATAGTTAATCTCACCATTAAGTGAAGACTACCAGGGACGAGTATATCTTTAAAAAATTGGAGTTTCAACCGAAGTCGCCAACGACCATACTATGTCTTGACATCATAATCAACCGGTGTTATAATTTCTACCAATTAAGCAATACTCTAAAATCGTCTAAGGAAAGTAGTATTGCTTTGAATGGAGTAAGCCTGGATAACCTAAAGGCGATGAGTAATTTAATGAGAACAGTGTGGCAATGAAAACATGTTACCCCGTAGCCAAAGGTTTTGTATTGGGTGCAATCACAGGTAAAGAACTTTTTTACAACAAAAGGCCAGTAAGGTGTTGATGACACAAGACAAAAAAGAACGCTCAACAGAAATCTCGCTAGTGTAATTTTTCCCCAAGACTTGACACAGGAATGAAATCACCCCAACTTTTTCATACCCAAAATAGTCAAGGAATGTCGCAGAGAAGGAAGTAAAACGCTGTCACTAAAAATGTATCTAACGGGCAACCAAAAATACCTATTTAAGGTTGACATCCACAAAATCAACAACTAACCAGTAAAAACAAAATCTACCCCTTTCATAAAGGCATGCAAACATCATGATCCTAGCACAGAGGCAACCCTTACATTGGTTACATGTTTACAATCATTGAGGAAAATTTGTGCGACCATTACAATTGACAAATACTGCTGTAATATTCCTTACATCCATTATCTATTTTAAAACGACAGAGGTAATACATACAAATAATTTTATTTATTTATTTTCCCTTTTTTTTTCATCCATTACACAACAACACTCTGGAAAATAAAACAAGTCCATCCAACAAGAACCACGTAGTTTGAAGCCAATCACTGTTCACATCTCCAGATACCAATATAAATTGTTGGCAACCGAGGAGAATGCCAGGGCCCTAAAGATAGCTCATCGAAAGCATCATAGGGGTTACATCAATCTAGGCGCAGAAACTAAACGACAAGGAAACAGGATGATCCAAAGTTTAACACATCCATCATCATCATAAGGATTCATATACAACGTTAAACAATATTCTTTTTATTTTTAAACAAACAAATGCACTTGCGTACCTATGACCGACGATGAATAACCCGAAGACGCTATCCCGCACTTGAGCTCTGTGCTGCTCCCGCTCGCCGACCGCCGAGACATCACCGGTACCTCCCAGCCAACGCTAGGGGTACTCTGCTTCCCCCTTAACCCCCCGAGCCACAAAGGGGCCACAAACTATCCAGATGGTACGTCTAGCTCCCATCTCGCCTCGCAAGGTCGAGCTACCACTCCTATTCGAGCTAGAAAATCCCAACTCTCCACAAGTAATCAGTCAAGTCATAAATCCAACAACGTAATGTTACACTAACATCTGATCCCCTAATTCCTCCTCCTTCCTCTCTTTTATAGAGTTTTGGCCCTCCAAACTTTCCCTAAATCTCTTTTTAATTTAAGTTTTAATGAAATCTTCTAAAATTTCTCCATCGTACAAGTGTCATTTATCCCCCACTTTCCTCCAAAATTTATTTTCTTCAATTTATTAATTGTCTCATTTCCCTCACCCACCTAGAGTTGCTCCTAAATTCACTCCTATGTGTCCCTAGATTCCCTTACAAGTTTTAAATACTTTCCCCAAAATGAAGTTGCTAATTTAGTTCAAATTTAGAAGGTTCTTATTTGTAGATTATTTACTATGTTGACCTCGCTTTTTACCATAAGTTCCCTTCTTTCCTTTATTATGTTTCCTCCATTCCTTATTTTCCTAATTTTTATTTTTCCCTTCTTTCCCCTTTTTATTAGAGCCAAAATGGCAGTTGCGCTATTTAATCTTTTCCTTTTATTATTAATTTAATATCTTTTTATACTTCCACAAGTTAAGAATTAATTTCTTCTTTGCAATTTTTAAATCCACTAGTTTTAATTAAATTCTTTCTCTTCATTTTACCCCCAAAAATTTTATGAAGACTAAAACTATTACTTAAGTGGTTTTTAGTTTAAATTTTATAGTTTTTTTTTTATAGGGTCTTTTTCTTAAGGTTAGACAAAAAAATTTTACCCTAGAGAAGTTTTAGACTTAGGACTTAGAATCTGAACTGGGCGACATTTAGTTAGGGAAGTTGTTTAAGAATTTCTTAATGTGTTAAACGTCTTAGGGCCATCTAGGTTTGTTCCTTCATTAACATCAATGCGACGTGCCCTTCAGGACGCACCACGTGCTCCAAGGGTGCCACTCGCCTCGTTTGTTTCTTTTGCACAACAAGCCCTTCAGGATGCACCATGTGCTCCAAGGGTGCCACTCTCCAACTTGACTGATTGGTAGACATCAATAACCCCTGGAGTCAACACTCCGCCAGGTGAACTTGTGGGAGACTACGAGCTTCTAAGGAATAAGGCCCCCACCTTATTGCACGCCCCTTAGAATCATCACGAGCGAATTTTGTAGTCTTCCCTCGTAGCATCATGGGTCCTCTCGAACTAGGTAATCGTTAACCTACAGTTCGAGCCATGGCAAGAGTGCTAGTAGGATGTGGCAGGGCTTCTGTCCACACCTCTCCCTCAACCTCTCTGGAAATCATGTGTGGCCCCTTTACTCCATATGTGAGTCTGTTCGGCAAGCTATCGTCAACCTGCATCATCAACAATCACGTCAGAACATGTCCACATCATATCATCAAATCAATGTAATATCACAGTAAATTAATCAACCCAAATAGCACACTCCCGGACTCAATCCGGAGTCTAAGGGGTTCCATCGATGCCTCGGCATCCTCAAGGTCCAAAACCCTGCACACTCAATAAAGCTGAGTCAATAGCACCTGTCTATGTCAATGCAGTAAACATCATGTCATCAATCATAACGCATCATAATTAAGGACAAATTGTTTAATATCATAAAAGTCTAGATCACTTGCGAGCAAGTGTCCTCAAAGAATAAGTTTTCTCAGTGCGCTAGAGTGGCATGTTATAGATTTTGCTCTTGAAAAAGGAATAAAATTAAAGTACTCTGCCAGCTATTACCCTCAAGGCAATGGCTTGGCGGAATCAACTAGTAAAAACCTGATTAAAATCATCAAGAGAACGGTTTTCGAGAATCATAAAAACTGGGATAATGCACTATTTAATGCAATCTGGGCTGACAGGGTAACCCCTAAAACTGTTGTTGGTAATTCACCCTTTTTTCTCGTTTATGGAAGGGAGGCGATTTTTCCACCACATGTCCTTCTTCCATCTCTGTAGTTATCGCAAAAGGTGAAAGAAGAGGAATGTCCCCCCTTGGAAAGTCGAATTAACGCTTTGCTGAAGTTAGAGGAAGTAAGGGCTCAAGCAAAACGAAAATTGGATCAACATCAACTCATTGTCAAAAACTGGTTTGATTCCAATTCTGCATCTGACAGATATTTTGAGGTAGGCGATCTTGTCCTTAAGTGGGACAAACCTCATGAGGGAAAATGAGAGCATACTAAGTTTCAAAACCTGCGGTTGGGACCATTTTTAATTGCTGAGAAACTAGGTCCCAACTCCTTTCGCTTGCAGAATTTAGAGGGACAGCTAGACACCTTCCCGGTGAATGGCCAAGCTATCAAAAAGTACTTTACCTGATGACGCTCCCATACACCTTTTGTAAATATTTTCTATTTTGTTTTCTTTGCTGTTTGTTTTTCTTTTCTGGTTTGTTTTGTTTTCATTTTTGTTTATCGGTCCTTCCGTTTGAAACACACATGCCTACATCACGGGCTAGCTCAGACAAAGAAAATAGAATACTTCCCTTCGAAGATAACTGCTGAAAGTTGTCGGAACATCAAATTTTGTATTTCTCTGAAATTGTAACCCTGTTAAAGATGACTTTGTGTTTGAAAAGTGTTTTCTCGGTTTCGATCTGCAATTGAAAGTATTCATGGCCATCTATAAAAATCTTTTTACACTATCCTTGTTCTTTAAGAGAGCAACTCAACGATGTCTCCCTGTTCTTGAAAGTCGGTTTTATTAATAAACCATTTTTGGATCTTGATGAAGGACAACACAATTTTTTTTTTAAGGTCTGTTTAAAAACTAGAATTTCCAGCGTCACCCCGCTCTATTGAATATTTTAAAAAACTATAATATGAATAAACTCTTAAAGAGCTGTGGGAAGTGTTTGTAAACCCATCGAGACACTGAAAAAGTCTGCTGGTAGCGGGTAAATGCATGCATGACGCCAAGATAACTTCGCCAGGGTACTGAACAGGCCTGCTGGGAGTGAAGCAATGTTAGGTAAAAGAAAATTCTCAAATATGGATTTTGTTTTGGCCTTAAATGTCCTTCATTCCGATCTGAAATTTCTTGATAGGATACAGATCTCAGAGTGGGTTAATTGACATCCATGTCGAGGCTATGGACGCCTGCTGGAAGCAGCGGCTCTGTCAACAGTATTGGAGATTTTAACTTAACATCGTGGCTTTCTTTTGCCAAGTTTGTCACCAGTTTTCGTTTCTTTAAAAATAAAAGTCATCTGAAACTAGACTGTGTTATGATTATTTGAGATGTTCAATGCCTTTTTTCGGTTGTTCTTCAATTTGAAGTTCTTTAGTTTATTCTAACCTGAAGCCGTTCGTGTGACAGAGATAATTGCTTCTCCCAGCATGTCGCCATTGTTGGCAACGATTATATAATTATTATTTTTATCAGCTACCTACACAGGGTCTATGAAATTTTATTACTCTTCATGAGCATTTCACTAAACTACAGTTGTAAATCATCTCTTTTTACCTATCGTCTTCTCAAATTTTGTTTTCATGACTGCAAGCATGAAAACTTGCAACTGGGATTACCATTATGTTCTTGAAAATTTCATTAAAGGGAAACTGCTCATATGGTTTATTACAGAATTGTGATTTCTTGCTATGATCATGTTGCTCTCCTTATTTGTGATCCTTTTGATTCCAAGCCTGCCTAAGAGATTAATGGTTGTATGAACGAAAGACCCCCACCATTTGATATTCGATTTTTTTGTTTTGATTTTGATTTGATTTTCGATCATATTTCTTTCATGAAACTTTTGACTATTCAATTTTTGTAAACTTACCCAACTTTGCAATCAAACCATGATACGTGCACTTATCTTGTTTTGAGTACTTTGGTCCTAGCTTGTACTCAATACCAAGGTGGCATATGATGTACAGGATTTCCATTACTCCTTAGCATGGTCTCGGGTTTCACAAAACTCTTCACATGAGTTTTTATTAAACACCCTGCCCATCATTTTGAATCATTACAGCATGTATTGTTAGGCTCGGGGCTATGGCTCTGTTTCATTTTTGCAAACCCTACCTGTATGTTATGCGTTGATTGCCCTCCTATCCAGTATGGCTCCAGTAGTAAGGGTTGAACCAAACGGTATCCAAATGACGCAACCTCTCCACTCCTCAGAGAATGATCGCGATCACCAGAACCTCCTTCTTGTTCACTGGCCCGAAGAGCTGAAATTACTCTTCAACTCCCTTATCGGAAGTTCTCACACCCACAAAATGGTCTCCAATGGTCTCCAATGATCTCCAATGATCGGGAAATCGGACCTCGCGCAGTAGCAGGTCCTGAACTCGGCAATACAATCCCCGAGTTTCGATATCTCGATGCCACCTGTCCTTTTCCTCTGACACCGGTGGTCCCCGCTTCCAAAAAGGAAAATGGGATATCGTGATTCGGGAACTCGCGACTCTTGACACTGTTCACTAGACCTCCCAAGTCCCAAACCCCGAACTCCGATGGCACGTGCGCTTTCCTCGCCACGTCACCTCCTCTTCCTCCGCTTTATCGGAAATCGCAGAATCGCGATTTCACTGGCCTCAATTCCTTGTACTATAAAACCCTGAATGTCGAATCCCGATCTCTCGGGATCTTGTGCCACCTGTCCCTTGGCGATCAACGGCTCCGATTTAATCGGGGAATCGCTAATCACGATTTCGAGAGTATGAAATATTGCCCACGCAAACCCCGATACACCGAATCTTGATGGGCTTTGTTCCTTCCTCCTGCACCTAAGGACTAAACCTCGCGCAACTCTTTCAAGATTTGATGGTCAGCGGGATTTCGCGAATTAATCCTGCGAACCCTAGCCGTTGATTCTCCTCCTTGAGGATTTCTTCCGCTTCTCAGCTTCTCCCGGTTCGAACCTTCGACTTGATCTGTCTCCACAGTACCACAAAGGAACTATTTCCCCTGAGATTGTCAACCCCAACTCCCTCAGAGGATTCGCATGCACTTCCTGCACGACTCTACAAACCCAAAACCGAATCTGGGTGAACGAGAACGAGAGTTTAACTGTTGAGTCTCATCAATGCACTCTATGTAGATAAATTCAACTGTACTCCATGTAGGAATCTCTTGGCTCAAACAGAGAAAAAATTGAAACTCATTCTTTCATCCTCTCAGACTTCACATTTACCATGAAATCAGACTTCCAGCCTGCGCATGTCTTGCACGGCTCTATGCAGAAATCTCTTGGTTCAGAAATAGAGAAACAATTGAAACTAATTGTTTTACTCTCACAGATTTCAATCCAACTATGAAATCACATATATAGCATACCAACACAAATATATGACAGAAAGCAAACACTCATGAACATAATATTAACACAGAGAAAACAACACAAACCATGAAATTGAATCAACGATTCTCTTCTATTAATTCAATCTCTACATGAGTGTTCTTCACAAGTTCTCTGCCCGCTCTTCTCTCAAAATGCTTCCGTGATAATACAATGTACAAGGGAGGGTGCCTATATTCTGTTTTCCCTCACAATTCTAAAGCTATCAAATCTACAATTAATTCCTACCTATCTTTACATCAATTCTATTAAATGCCTCAGCTACTAAGGATGTGAGCTTATCTGCTCAAGGTCCATTTATATATAAAGTGCGCTTCATCACATCAACGCATTAATTTTTGGCGCAACATATCAAGGTATTTCAAAATTTCGGGTTGGCGCTATCCAGCTATTCTCCATTCGATGTGCTGGCTCGCTTGATGAGTGAGCGATGCTCCTGCATCATACTCCTCAGCTTGAAAATGTTCATGCGCTCCTGTCCATGAGCTCCTGCACGGTCTGCCCATGCTTCTGAATTATTGCTTTTGTTTCCTAGCTGGCATCCTCCACTAGGTGATTCTTCCACTTAACCAGGTACTCAAAATATTGCTTTCGCCTGGTCTTCTTTCCCGCTCGCTTGTCCAGTATACGCTCCATCTGCGGCTTTTTTGCTACTGGCATTTTCTTCTGCCATTGGATCATTGGTTCCTTATCTTCAGCATGCGCTTCTCCAGCTCTGTATGGGTATAAATACGAAACGTTAAATATCAGAGATATCCCGATGCCATCCGGCAACTCAAGATCGTAAGCGTTTTCTCCAAATTTCTTCAGGACCCTGCATGGTCCGATTTTCTTCATCTTGAGCTTGTTATATGTTCCCCTTGGGAACCTTTCCTTCCTTAAATGTGCGAGAACCATGTCGCCAACTTCAAACTGAAGTTGTCTCTTCCGCTGATCAGCTCTGTGCTTATACTCCTGATTCGACATCTGCAGTCGCTGCTTCACCTTCGTGTGAAGTTCCTCCATCGCCTTAGCGAATTACTCTGCACTTGCACTGCTAGTCGTAGCCTGTTATGACTCCCTGAGCTTAGAAAATCCCCTTGGTCGTGTCCCATACAAAATCTGAAATGGGCTTTTACCTGTACTCCTATTCACCGAATCATTGTACGCAAATTCTGCCTGTGGTAACACATTGCCCCAGCTGCTATGATGCTTTGTCACCAGGCTTCTCAACAAATCTCCCAGACTTATGTTGACTACCTCGGTCTGTCCATCTGTCTATGGATGTTAAGCTGAACTAAACGCTAATTCAGTTCCCATCTTCTTCCATAGTGTCTGCCAAAAATGACCTATGAATTTCGTATCCCTGTCCGAGACTATGCTTCTCGGCAATCCATGCAATCTGACGACTTCTTTGAAAAACAAATTCGCGATGTGGGTTGCATCGCTGGTCTTCTGACATGGAATAAAATGTGCCATCTTCGAGAACCTATCCACCACCACAAAGATGGAATCGACTCCTCTTTGCGTTCTCGGCAATCCCAGAACAAAATCCATGCTAATAGCCTCCCATGGTCTCTTGGGTATGGGCAATGGCTGATAGTATCCAGCATTCTGCTTTCGGCCCTTCGAATGTTGACAAATCCTGCATCGATCAACAAATCGTTTAACATCGGCTTGCATGCCTGGCCAAAAATACGATTCACTCAGCTTGGCGAATGTTTTGTCATGTCCAAAATGACTTGCTAACCCATTACTATGTTTTTCCTTCATCAAATTCTCCCTCATGGAGCAATTCAGAATACATAACTGATTGCCTCTAAACAACAATCCTTCTTGGATCATATAATCTATCCATGAACTTCGGTCCCTGAGAACTGGGTTCTTGGCTGCTTCATAAGCTTCCCCAAAATCTGCATCACCTGTATACATATCTTTGAGGTTTTCAAAACCCAAGGTTTTGACTCTGAATTCCTGCAGCAACAAACATTTCTTGCTCAAAACATCAACCACTTTGTTAGCAGTCCCTGGAATGTGCTTAATTACAAACGTGAAATTTTGCATGTACTCTACCCATTTTGCATGCTTCTGGTTCAACTTATCCTGTTGACTCACAAACTACAATGCATGATTATCGCTGTACAATACAAATTCTTTGGGTATCAAGTAATGCCTCCACTTTTTCAGTGCTTGTATGATGGCATAAAACTCTTTGTCATAAGTGGAGTACTTTAGCTTTGCTTCATCCAACTTCTCGCTGAAATATGCCACTGGCCTGTCATCCTGACTTAAGACCCCTCCTACAGCATAGCCGCTCGCATCACATATCACCTGAAATGTCTTCTGGAAATCAGGCAACACCAGAATTGGTTGCTCTGTAATCTTTCGCTTCAACAGATTGAAGCTTCTCTCAGCATCCGTTGTCCAATGAAAAACTTTATGCCACTTATTCACGGTGTCCATCATTGTGGTGCTAATTCCACTAAAGTTTCTAATGAACTTCCTATAGAAACTAGCCAATCCATGGAAACTCCTTACCTCGAAAACATTTCGGGGTGATGGCCAATTCCTGATTACTTCCACTTTTTCAGGATCCATCTTTAACTTATTCGCTGAAATAACAAAGCCCAAATAGATGAGCTCTGTCTGCAAAAATGAGCACTTCTTCAGATTTATCAACAGCTTCTCTTGCTGTAGCTTCCTCATTACACTGGCCAAATGTTTCAAATGCTCAGCCTTCATCTTGCTGAAAATTAGTATATCGTCCAGATACACGACAACAAATTTGCCAATGAATTCCCTCAGGACTTCATTCATTAGTCTCATGAATGTGCTCGACGCGTTTGTCAAACCAAATGGCATGACCAACCATTCGTACAAACCTTCATTTGTTTTGAATGCCGTCTTCCATTCGTCTCCCTCTCTCATCCGGATCTGGTGATATCCGCTCTTGAGATCTATTTTCGAAAAATAATTTGCCCCACTTAGGCAGTCCATCAAGTCATGCATTCTCGGCAGTGGAAATCTGTACCTGATGGTGATTTTATTTATATCCCTGGAGTCTGTACACATTCTCCAGCCTCCATCTTTCTTCGGACTTAGTACTGTTGGAACAACACACGGACTGAGACTTTCCCTCACCAGTCCTTTGTCCAGCAGATCCTGTACCTGCTTTTTGACTTCCTCGTTCTCTTGAGGCGTCAACCTGTATGCAGCTTTATTCGAAAAACTTGCTCCAGGTATGAGGTCAATGTGATGACTCACACTCCTCATCGGTGGCAACGAACGAGGTAATTCATCCACGATGATATCAGTGAACTCTCCCAGCAGTTCCTGAATTTCATCTAGCAAGTCGTCCACTCTTGTGCTAGTCAAGACAATTCTCGGTTTCCTGACCACAAATAATTGTGGATCTTCATTCTTCTCCATCTCTGTGAGAAGCTCCTTCCCACTCATGAGAAGTATCGTGCTGCTCACTTCCAGCTTCACCTCTTTATCCTTTATCAGAAGCAATTTATGGACTCTCCCATTCTTCTCTAATGTGTATGTGTTCATCCTTCCATCATGAACCACATTTCTGTCATACTGCCATGGTCTACCCAGCAATATATGACATACATCCTTGGGAATGACGTCACACAGAATCTCATCATGATAATTCCCTATCTTGAATTTAACTAAGCATTGTTTAGTGACACTTACCCGGTGTCCTTTCTGTAGCCACGAGACTTTATATGGGCTCGGGTGCTTAGTCGTCTCCAACTCCAACTTTTCCACCATCTCGGTTGAAACGAGATTATCAGTGCTCCCACTATCCATGATGACCTTGCATTTTCTGTCCTTGGTTGTGCAAGCTGTCCTGAACAGTCTGCTCCGCTGTACTGAGCTTTTCACCTCCTTCTCAGGTGTCAAAAGGATCTTATGCATTCCAAGCGACCTTCCGCTGTCTGCATCTTCACTCTCAACATCACACTTCTGCGCCTCAGTGATGTGAGCTTCCCCTTTGTCTGTTTTCCTATCTGGACAGTCAATGGCTTTATGTCCATCCTTTCCACATGTAAAACATGTGATGATTCCTCCTCTGCCTCTTCCTCTACCTCTGGTACGAGGAAATGTGTTGGCATCAGCATAACCTCCACCCTGCTCTGTATGTTGTCTCCTCGGCTCAGCATATTGCTACCTTGATTGTGAGGTTCCACCTCTCTCAACCTTTCCCTGAGGTTTCTTCCACTCCTCCTTGGGCTTCTGAGCTCTTTCTTGGGCAACTGCCTTGCCTCGGGGCTAACTCCTGCCTCACCCTCGCTGTCCCTACTTGTGGCTCAACTTCTCCTTGGCTTTCAGATCCATCTGGTACGCATCCTCAACTGTTCGGATGGTAACCATGCTCAATTCATCCTGAATGTCATACCTCAGACCATTCAG
>JASDQU010098891.1:5327-21373 GCA_032191745.1 Picea mariana
GATTGGAACTAAGTGCCAAATTCAAACCAACCTTCCTAAGTTGGATGAAGAAGGATCCATTTGGCTACATCCAAAAGCAGTTTTGGACCAGCAGGAGCATCACCTACATCAGAGAACCATCAAGAAAGTGTTAGTCTAGTGAAAATATAAAACTCCAGCAGATTCTACTTGGGAACCAACTACCATTCTGTAGCAATTTCCACATCTCAAGCCTTGAGGACAAGGTTGTTTTTAAGGGGGAGGACATGTTAGGGACTTAACCCACACATAGGTAGAACAATATATTTGGATGTAATAAAGGTCAATATTAATAAGGCCTTGCAATAAAGTAGAATAATTCAAATGTAAGAAGACCTAATAGAAGCTTTCGCTTCTAGAAGGATCTTCCTCTAGATGGTTCTTTTCATAGACATATTTAGTATAAATAGGAGTCGGGGGTAAGCGATCCCTAGATTAGATATTATTGTAATAGAGCTATGCTCGACTTGAGGTTTCCCCCTCAAAGAGGTCTGTGAACATTGCTCTTAGAATCAAAGTTCTCTTTTTGGTGTTTTTTTGGTATCATTCCAGTGTTATTGTGGTGTTGTTCTGGTTATATTGTTGTTTATCTACCATTTCTAGCATTTATTTATGTTCTGTATACTTTTTATATCTGGAATATTACAACTAGTGACATTTTGTCGATGTTATAAGGGATATTCTTAGTTCATAATACAATTTTTATTTTATTTTATTAATTGCATACAAATAATTAGACTATTGAGGTTGATTTTTGAACATAATCATCACTGAAAGTTTGGTAAGCAAAAATGTCACATAACATTCTCCAAGAGGACAAGGAGACGTGAGATCTACATTCGAGGATTTGGGTGATCTAAAATGTTATTGCCTTTATAAAATATGCAAGGGTTATAATAGAAGGATAATTTTAATAAAAATAACTAAAAGACATTGTAGAGAGTATGGACACCTTGAAGGAGGGCATGAATATCATCCCTTGGTAAGTTATTCATTATATGTCTTTATATTGCAGATTGTTTATGTAAACATTTATATGTTAAATGTAGAAGAAAAATACTATATTATTTTTTCTTTATGGATATATTCTATGTACACAAGAAATTGAGATTAAGATAAGAATAGAAGAAGTAGATTTTAATTAGGGTTTAATTCTATGAGCTCACTGTGAAGTTCAAAGATGAGTTGTTGAATAATGTCCAAATCCTAGTGACAACACAAGGAATCCCCATCGGGGCTTGGTCCCGACTCCCTTGAGGACAATATTGGATATTGAGTTGCGCCTATAGACCACCCTCCATCATAATTTAATAAGCATGGTGGGTAGTATGTTTCACAGAAGTGAACTAGTTTTGCCAATATACACATACACCACCCGCCGTAGTATTCAATGTTGCATTGCATAGCAGGGTGGATATTGTTCACCATATGCTATTGTACAATACCAGAGTTAATATTGGCTATGTTGACAAGTATGGATTCTTTGTTTGAGAATTATTTTCATATTTTCTAATTCCTCTTTCGATATTGGTACCAATGCTCTGTTTGAGAAGTATTTGTAGAGTTTCTATAAATTCCTCTTTTTATATTGCTAATTGTTGTTGGACATATTGTCATTGATGTCAATAGTAGAAGTCATTGTGATGTGATGATGATTTGTTATGATTAATTTTCATTGATGACAAATAGGGTTCATAAGAACATCAATCATAGCTTAAAAGGAAAAGTGCATTGCAAAAACGCTATCAAGATTGAAATCCCCACAATAAAACTCCAAAAGAATCTAGGAGGAATTATATCCATTGATGTAGTTTTCGGGACAAAACAAGACCGTTAGATTGAGGGGAAGTCATAGGTTGGGAAGAATTTGATCTCAACCAAAAGACCTGAAGCAGGAGCTTTGAAGGGTTCCCAAGCCGGTAAGATCAAGGAGGGACTTCAGATAAATTTTCTACCATCCAATCGAGTAAAGTGGAAGTATAGGATAAGCAAGGCCAAAATGATTATGGAAAATTGATATAGAACTGATCACATTTGTTGGATGAATCGAAGTGGAAGGATAATGTAAGAACTTTCATGTTGACCACTTTGATGCTAACCAACTCCGGTAAAAAATTGGAGCAACAATTACCTAGAATTCTGAAGCCCTGAAGTCCTGAAGTCATGAACTTCCGTCAACCATCAGATTAGAGGAAGATAAGGGAAATCCTGTCAACTGTTGATCTACTTAGAGCGTGCCAAGGATGAAACTGGTAAAATATGGCACTGACCACTCTAGAGAAAAAGAGACTAGAATGGGTAAGTGTACCCTCAGGGCGAAGCCCCAAAGCCCCAAAGTCACGACAAAAGTTGATCTAGAGTGAAATATGATAACCGTCATATTTGGGAGTTGTAGAGGAGGATTGTCAGATCAACATCCGATTAAGTCCTGACCGTCGGATATCAGTAAGGGTATATCAATGATGGGGAGCCATTGTTGGATCAAAGGGTTGAGTTAACGATCACACAAGTTTTGGCTCCAGAATCCACACAGACTGCCAATCATCACCTACGGTTGTCATCAATACCACTATTAATGAACAGTTTCTATTGTAGAATTCGTGAAAGGGTTTAAACATCATGCTAGTCAATACTCCACAATATTTCCTAGCCATCTATCTTCAATATTGATTTAACCACGACCGTCGACTTAGACCATCGATTATCACTCAAGGATTTGAGATAAGGTCATAGCACTCGGTCATACGAAGGGAGGACAAAGTCCCATCGGGCTAGTTGACAAGGAAACGTGACGCAATAAGATGGTGACAAGTTTCAAGTTCCAGTTGGAACTTTAGTTATGCGTAACTCATGAATCTAAGTGACACATGGAAACCACTCATCTAGTGCCACATCAACAGTGATGTCAACAAGCTATGTCACTCTGGGAGTATGTACTTCGGGGAAAACCAACAACTGCCCCAAGCACTAAAGCATGAAGTCACAAACTAACACTAGTCATTGATCTAAGATCCTCCTGGATGAATCATGACCATTAGATCAAGTGTAGTGGAAAGATAGAGTAATCATGAAGTAATGATAAATGTTGATACACTCTAGGATCATTCTCGACCATTAGATCAAGTGTAGTGGAAGGATAGTGTAAGGTGTACTAAACAACTGACAACAAGCAGTCACCACAACTTTATGACTTATTTGGTAGGTAAACACTCTGGAGGGATCGAACTACCTTAGATTTTAGTAACCCGGAGTCTCGGAGTACTGAAGCTTCAAAGTAAGATATGACCATCCATCAAGAAGGAAGATTCGCAGTCGAGATCCTAAAAGCTATAACAAAACAATGCTTGGAATGGTTAATCCCACGGTCCTAGCTCTTGGACAAGTGGAGGTTATCAAGCAAAAAGTGCTAATACGCAATCCGGTGAAATTTTCTCTAGAGGAGTTGGAAAGATACAAAATTTGGAGTCCCGAAGCTCCAAAATCCTGAAGTAAACAAGAACCATCCACTCAACTGCAGATTAGGTCATGGTCCTTGATTTGTTTGAAACCTCTGGAAAATCCAGGATCATCCATCTTACGGAAGAACAAACATCGACCATTTGATCTAATTTTTTGAAATGTACTCCGAGAGAATTGAATGATTGCAAAGCCTAGAAGTCCCAAGGATGAAGTCTTGAAGGAAATGACAGCCATCCATTTCAATGTATAATTAAACGTGACCGTTGATCTTGATAAATGATTAAGCACTCGTTTGGATTAGCAGCTGGTCACCACCTATTGTTGTATGGAACAGAGGTTCCGAAGTGTTTCTGTGCAAAATTTAACACACAGAGTAAGAATTTTATCTGGGTCAAGGGGGGCCATTGAAGTAGATAGGATCTGGATTTTTCCCTAATTGATATTAAGTGATCACATACATCCAATGAATTGGAGAGATAATCGAAAAGCTCAAATATGATCTGTTGAAGAACTGGGGATGCAACAAAAGCTTAATAAGGAAATAAAAAGGCATGGGATCAAGTTACAAAAAAATTATCCATAACTGTGATCGATTTATGAAAAGGACTCTCACTAAATTAAAAATCCTTCTCTATAATCATAAAAGAGATTATTGTTAATTTGAAATGAAGAGGTGTGATGGTCCAAGAAAAGGGACATAATGCTTCATATCTCACTCTAGTTGGGAGAATATATAAGCAAGGAAGAATGGTGAAGAAGAAGTGTCTCTATAGTCCAGATCAGAAGATCAAAACAGAAGCAGAGTCCAAGAAGAAGAACTAATGATTCCTATGAAGTGAGGGTAGAAGGGAGGAACATAGAATAAGGATTAATATCATTTACTAAAGTTTAAAAACAAGGAGTTGGTGCTTACTAGGGTTGGTTTCCTAAATAGAAGGGAGTTGGTTCTTCCTAGGGTTGGTTCCCTTAAGATAAGAGATTTGGTGCTTCCTAGGGTTGGTCCCCTAAAGATAACGAAGTTGGCGATTCATAGGGTTGGTGCCCTAAAAAAGGGGATTTTTGTCTCCTAGACTTGGTGCTCTAAAAATGATTGGTGTTCTTCACTATTTCTTTATAAAACCTTGTAATTTATGTTAATTATATATTTATAATTGATTTTAAATACAAGTCCATTGTTAATTTGTTGTGGTAAATAATAAAATATCAAAGTAAATACTATTTTTTGAAAAAGGGCAATATTGATTCACACCACCCCCCTCGCTCTTAGAATTTCCAAAAATTGGAGGTTTTATATGAAGGGGATAGAAAATTCAATGAAGCCAAAATATAGACCTATAGAACTCAGTTTGAAAATCTGAAAATGAAAGAAGAAGAGAACAATGTTGAATACTTTCATAGGGTAGATGAAGTGGTTAATTCAATTAGAGAAATAGGAGAAGAACTTACAGATAAACCTATTGTGCAAAAAATTCTAAGGTCATTACCTATGCGGTATCATGCAAAGATTTCTACAATTGAAAATAGGCCATAAATTGACAAACTCATAGTTGATCAACTTCATGGAATTTTTACAATATATGAGATGAGAACAAGGAACAAAAAACCATAAAAAGATGAAATAACCTTTAGGGAATCTAAAGAAAAGAAGAAACAAGAAAATATGTCTCATGAAGATTAGTCAGACATATCAGATGTAGAAGAGGCCAACTTTATAAAGAAACTCCAAAAAGGATTTGGAAAATATTAATTTCAAATGTTTCAACTGTGGAAGAATTGGACACTTTGCTAACAAATGTACCTATCCCAAGAAGGAGGAATATGACGAAGAAGTTCACAACTAGAAAAACCAATACAAGAAGAAATATATATATATATATATATATATATAAACTTATACTCTAAAGAAGACATCATCTCTTCAAACATGAGTGAAGATGTAGATTCAAAGCTTCTATTTATGAGAATTAACACTCAAAATAACGATGTAGATGATGAATACAACTCTGAATTTGAAGGAGAAGTGAACCTAGAAGAAGAATCGATTAGTGCTATGGAGGAACTGAGAAAGTATAAAAAGAAGAACAAGCTACTTAGGGAACAACTTCAAGAATTTGAAGAATCACATCAATCAAAAGAAATATATGCATTAAGAACTATCAAAGAATCAGAGCAGATCATCAATGATTTAAAATCCCATCTCCTGGAAGCTAATAAAATTGAAAAAGTCATTTTAAAACAACTTAGTGATAAAAAACAAGTATGTGAGAAACTGAGAATAAGCTCCAAAAAAGTGAACTTGAAAAAGAAAAGAAGGGATCAAAATTTGGAAATAGTTCAAAGATCTTGGATGGAATTCTCAGTAGTCAAAGGTCACCAAACAACAAGGCTGGTCTGGGATACACCCAAAACTCAACTTCTACATCACAAGGTTCTGTCAAAATACCAATTAGTTACACAGATGCTCTAAAGGGCTCATTAGGAAGAGAACATAATAAGGCAAAGATGATACCATTGAAAATTGTTCCACATAAACAAAAATCAACATTCCCTATTAAAGTAAAAAATTACAGGAAGAATACAATCACAAGAAAGAATCCCCCTAATAAATTTCTATTTATTGGATATTGTTACTCTTGCAATAATTTTGTTCATAAGGAAGTACATTGTAGGGATTATGGAAAATATAATCACAAAAATGTTCAAAGATATAAGAACAATAGGTACAATACAGAAAAGAGAAACTACAACTCATTTACTCCTTTGAAAAAATTCAATATTAAATGTCAAACATGTAACAACTATGGTCATAAAACTAGAGAATGTAGATTACCAATGCAATCCTTAAAGATAGGAAACCCTAACAAACAGAATAAGAAGATATGGTAAAGAAAAATTTAAGTACAAAGAAAGAAATATGTTGAATATATTGCACCTAAAATTGATGAAGTTAATAATAGGAGAACGGTGGGTACAACTTATAATAAGGAATATAATGATCAAAGCTATGCATATAAAGTAGATCAAGCTCAAGACACGAAAACTCTTAAAGAAAAATCTGACACAGTTATAGAACTTGATAATGTCATGCAAGTAGATTATCCATTACCCAACAAATAGAAAATGAAAAAAGAAAATTCTAAAAACAAGGATAAAAAGCTTATGGTGCACAAAACAATGATGATGATGATGATGAAACTTCAATAGGAGATCAACCAGAAGAATTAAGCGATGATGATCTTGGAGGTTTTCAAACATTATTTTGATGATCTACTAAAACTCTTCCTCAAAAAAAAATAAAATTATATATATATATATATATATATATATATATATATAAGGAAGGAGGATTTAGGGAAGACTTAAACTATTCTTTTTGATACCCCTATGAGTATTGAAGCACAAAAAAATGAAGAGACTCTTGGATTACAAATGGATAAATAAATAACTAGAATATTTGAAAGCAACATGGTTTGAAGGTATATCTCTATGCAAGATCTGACATAGTTTGTTGTAAGTCTTCATTTGCCCTAGAACAATGCAAGTTGTGTATTCTCCCAGTAAAGTTATGTGATATGGTCATGAATTGGTCCCAAAGTGGTTATAAGTGGACAAAACCCAAATGGAGGTTAGTATGTAGGCAAGAAATGGAGTGAGTGGAAAAGTATAAATACAAATGTGATTGATTCATTTGTGAGAGAATGGGTAAGGAGGATATCGAAGTGTAATAAAACTCTGTGGTCTGGTTTCTGTAATGGTAGTTCTTCAAAAGTGAAGTAATGATGAAGACATGCCAAGTACAAGTCTGAAGATGAAGGGAAAATATTGGAAGCTGAATTTTTAGGAACAATAATTGTGACAGAGGTTGTAGCAGGTAATAAGACAATGACTAGGCTAGTGACAAAGAAAATATGAAGATGTATTGGTTGGTTGATGTTTGTTTGAGTTGGATGGAAAACTAGATCAATTTTAGTTGGATAGATTGCATTCTATCGAAAAGTTGATTCATGTGGAAAGATGAGTATAAAAGTATCTCAGATGAATTTAGAGCATTGTACAGTAGAGATGATAGGGGGAAAGACCTTCTTAGGAAGAGATACCATTTTAGAAACAAAGGGGGGAGCAGTTAGAGACAGAGAGAGAAAATTTTCAAGAGGGGTCATTCAGTTGAGGAAGGAAGATCATGATTGTAGGGGGAGAAACCCTTTCTCATTGATGTCAAAGGGAGAGAGTAACTTCAGAGGAGAGAATCATCATCACAGGGGGAGTTTTTGTATGAAGTTGGTGTGTTTCCATCAATGACAAAGGGGGAGATTGTTGGACATATTGTCATTGATGTGTTGTCATTGATGTCAACAGTCGAAGTCATTGTGATGTGATGATGATTTGTTATGATGAATTGTCATTGACGACAAACATGGTGCATAATAACATTCATCAAAGATCAGAAGGAAAAGAGCATTGCAGAAACATTATCGGGACTGAAATCCCCACAGTAAAACTCCAAAATAATTGAGGATGAATTATGTCCACTGATGTAGTTTTCAAAACAAACCAGGACCATCATATTAAGGGGAGCTCAGCAGTTGGGAATAATTATATCTCAACCGACAGATCTGAAGCAGGATATTCGAAAGGTTTCCCAACTGGTAAGATCAAGGAGGGACTTTAGATGAATTCTCAACCATTTGATCGAGTAAAGTGGAAGGATAGGATATACAAGGTTGAAATGAATATGGACCATTGATAATGAATCCAAGTCGAAATATAATGTAAGAACTTTCATTTTGACCACTTCTGCGCTGACCAAATCTAATAAAAATTGGAGCAACAATTACCTGGGCCTTCGAAGCCCCAAAGTCCCGAAGTCATGAAATTTCGTCAACCGTCGAAGCAGAGGAAGAGCAGGGAAATCCTGTCAACTGTTGATCTACTCAGAGCATGCCAATGATGAAACTGGTCAACTCTGACACTAACCACTCTAGAGAATAAGAGACTAGAATGGGTAAGTGTACCCAAAGGCCGAAGCCCTGAAGTCACAAAAAACATTGATCTAGAGTGAAAGATGATAGTCGTCAGATCTAGTAGTTGCAGAGGAGGACTGTCAGATCAAAATATGATTAATTCTTGATCGTAGAATCTCAGTAAGGGTATATCAACGACAAGGAGACATTGTGGGATAAAAGGGTTGATTTCATGACCACACAAGTTTCCATTCTACAATCCACATAGACCATCGATCGTCACCTAAAAATAGATCAATGGTTGGCATCGATCCCACTATCAATGAGCAGTTTCTATTCCAGAATTCGGGAAAGGGTTTAAACATCATGATAGTCAAGACTCTGCAATCCTTCTTAGACATCTATCTTCATGATCAATTTAATCACAACCTTCAAATTAGACCATCGATTAGCACTCAAGGAGTTGAGCTGAGGTCATATCTCTTGGTCATATGAAGAGAGGACCGAGTCCCTTCAGGCTAGTTGAAAAGGACACATGTCACAATCATATGGTGACAAGTGTAAAGGTCTAGTTGGTAATTTAGGTATGTGTAAGTCACAAATCTAAGTGAAATGTGGAAACCACTCGACTAGTGCCACATCAACAGTGATATCAACAAGCTATGTAACTCCAAGAGTAGGTACTTTGGGGAAAACCAGCATCTACCACTATCAACTGCCCAAAGCGCCAAAGCAAAAAGTCACAAACTAATGATGGTCATTGATCTAAGATCCTCCAAGATGAATCATGACCTTTAGATCAAGTGTAGTGGAAAGATATAGTAAGCATGAATCATGAAGTAATGCTAATTGTTGATCTACCCTGGGAGAATTATCGAACGTTAGATCAAGCACAATGGAAGGATAGTGTACAGTGTAATGAACAAATAACAACAAGCGATCACTGTAGCTTTATGACTTATTCAGTAGGTAAACACTATGGATGGATTGAACTACCTCAGATTTTAGTAGCCTGTAGTCTCGGAGTGCTAAAGCTTTGAAGTAAGATCTAATCGTCCGTCTAGAAGGAAGATTCACAGTCGAGATCCTAAAAGCACTAAAAGAACAATGTTTAGAATGGTTAAGCCCATGGTCCTAGCTCCTAGACATGTGGATGTTATCAAGCAGAAAGTGCTAATATGCATTCCATTGAAATTTTCTCCAGAGAAGTTGGAAAGCTACAAAAGTCGGAGTCCCGAAGCTCCAAAATCCCGAAGTAAACAAGAACTGTCCACTCAACTGCAGATTAATTCATGGTCGTTGATTTGTTTGAAACCTATGGAAAATATAGGATCACCCATCTAACGAAAGAATGAATATCGTGCATCTAATCTACTTTGGAAAAATGTACTCCGAGAGGATTGAGTGATTGCAAATCCTAGAAGTCTCGAAGGATGAAGTTTCGATGTAAATGACAGTCATCCATCTCAACATACAATTAAACATGACCATTGATATTGATAAATGATTAAGCACTCGTTTGTCTTAGAAGTTGGTCACCACCTGTGGTCATATAGAACAGGGGTTCCAAAGTGTTTTTGTGCGAAATATAACACACAGAGTAAGAATTTTATCTTGTTCAAGAGGGAACATTGAACCAGATAGGATCTGTATTTTTCCTTGATTCATTTTAAGTGATTACATACATCCAATTAATTGGAGAGCTAATCGAAAATATCAAATATGATCTGCTGAAAAAATGCGGACACAATAAAATCTTATTAAGGAAATAAAAATGCATGGGATCGAGTTAAAATAAATAGATCCATAACTATGATTGATTTATGAAAAGGACTCTCACTAAACTAAAAATCCTTCACAATAATAATAAAAGAGATTATTGTTAATTTCAAATGAAGAGGTGTGATGGTCCAAAAAAAGGGACACAATGCTTCATATCTCACTTCAGTTGGGATACTTTATAAGAAAGGAATAATGGTGAAGAAGAAGTGTCTTTGTAGTCCAGATCAGAAGATCAAAATAGAAGAAGAGTCCAAGAAGAATAACTGACGATTCCTATGAAGTGAGGGTGGAAGGGAGGAGTACAAAAGGGCTAATATTCTTTACTAAAGTGTAAAAACAGGGAATTGGTGCTTCCTAGGGTTGGTTCCCTAAAGATAAGGAATTTAGTGCTTCCTATGCCCTAAATACAAGGGAGTTGGTGCTTCCTAGGGTTGGTGCCCTAAATACAAGGGAGTTGTTGCTTCCTAGGGTTGGTGCCCTAATGATAAGGGAGTTGGTGCTTCTTAGGGTTGGTTCCCTAAAGACAAGGGATTTGGTGCTTCCTAGTGTCAGTGCCTTGAAGAGGGGGATTTGTGTCTCCTAGAGTTGGTGCTCTAAATAGGATTGGTGTCCTTCACTATTTTTTTATAAAACCTTGTAATTTCTCTTAATTATATATTTATAATTGATTTTAAATACAAGTCCATTGTTGATCTATTGTGGTAAATAATAAAATATCAAAGTAAATACTAATTGTTGAAAAAGGGAAATATTGATTCACCCCCCTCTCAGTATTTCCATCAATTGTTTCATTTTTAAAAGTTTTTAAGATCAGTTCCAGTTCCTAGTAACGTCATCATTTTGTTTAAACAAAAATAACTAATGGAAAGTGGATATGCCACATTGGTTGAATGTCGTATTTGTTAGGAAAATGACAGTAAAGGAAATATGGATATTCTGTGTTCCCTTGACCCCTTATAAACTCCTTAATCATTAAGTACCCCTATCCATGACCCCTAATTACCCCATCGTAAACCCTAACCCTAACCCATAACCCATAACCCTTGTACCACTAATGTGTTAACCCACAATCCCTCATCTCTCAACCCCTTATAAATTAAATTGTGGTCTCCAAGTTTGGACGGGGGAATTTTCTATCCACTTAACACTTGTTGTCTTCAAGTGAAATCAAGAAAGAATTTGAAATAATGATGAAGGGGAAATAATAATATGTTTTTTTGGTTGGTTGTGACTATATATCTCAAAAAGTGTCACTCTTTCTACAATATGTCAAGAAAAGTAGCATTTATCCTATATTTTTTCAACATATTCATAAAAATCTTGATAAATTGCACAAGCTTCATCATTGATTTATTTTTTTTTCTTACTCTCACCAGCTAAGTTGGCTGCTCCATATATAATACCAACTCCTAAGTACCCATGACCCTTGGACGACCAATAACCTCTAACATGTAAGCCCTTATCCCTTGACCCATTATAAACCCTTAAGACATTAAGTACCCTATCTCTAACCCCTAATTCCTCCATCTTACACACTAACCCATAACCCTTGGACCACTAATCCCTCAGCTCTCAACCCCTTATAAATTGAAACAAAGTCTCCAAGTTGGGCTGAGGGAAGTTTCCATAAACTTAACACTTGTGGTATCCAAGTAAAATCAAGATAGAATATGGCATAATGATGAAGGAGAAATAAGAATATGTTTTTTTTGCTAGTTGTGACTATATATCTCACAAAGTGTGATCCAAATTGATCCAGGAAGGCCTAAAAATCAAATTTCTTGGAATTGGACGAAATTAACGCCATTGCGTTGGGATTATTGTGTCGATTCTAGACATATATATTTTTTCGAAAATGGACACCGTATGTGAAAGTTATCATGTTATGATCGATTACCCAAATAGGCAAAAAAGTCAAAGTCAAATTCAACAAGTCAAAGTCAATGTTGACGTTAGCAGTATGTCATGATGACATCAACATGATAAGTGGCATCACTAGGAGATGACACGTGTCAACCATTTTTGGATTTTTTAGGGGGTGATTTGTCCCAACAAAAAAGTGGCATGTGGCATCGTATGGAGGTGACACATGGCACTATACGGACACGACAAGTGGTTGTACGAAATGCTGGCATGGAAACCGTATGGATGACATGTGGAAGGTGACTGGGAAATGATATAGCAGTATAGATGCTAATGTGGCAGCATGATGTGGTTGTATGAAATGTTGACATGGAAACCATATGGATGACACAAGGAAGGTGATCGAGTAGTGAGGTGGCAGTACAGATGTTGATGTGGTAGGGTCGTACAATGACATGGAAGTTGTATGGATGACATGTGTCAGATGATGTGGTGATGATGTGGACTAAACAAATGACATGTGGTAGCCATACATATGAGACATGGCATCTGTACAATGACATGTGGCAGGATGACATGACATGCTTACGTGGCTCGACCAATGGCGAGGTGACACATGGTCCAATGAGGAAATGACACGTGGAACCTTCTAGAAGTTTGATAAATTTGGAGGTTACACCAAATCTGAAATATTCCTCCAAATCTGTCAGAATCACGCTAAATATGGATAACTGGCATTAACTTTGGCAACTTTCGCTAAATTTGGCGGAGTCTGGCTTATTTAGCCCGTCACAAAAATAGAGAAAAGTTAAGTTTTTTGGCACAAAAATTGAGACTGTATGGACTGTACAGATATGAAAAGAGAATAACATTGGGATTCATGCTGAGGGAAGGCCCCAAGGTACTATTCAGAAGAAGGTCGACTTTAGACTCAAAAGTTACAGAATTGTGAGGGGAGTCCGAATATGGATTTTGTTTTTGCATCTGAGTAGTCAAACAGAAAAGTGTTTCCATATCCCAAGGTGTCGATCCAAGCATAACCAACTTGATACTTAAAAGTCCCATAATTTCTTGTTTCATCCAATGGTGATGTATGTTTCTGTCCAAAATTTTCATATCTGAAAGGTGGTTTCAAAAGCTGTTATGTAAGAATTTATTTAAAGCATTGAAGATTAATAAGAAGCCTTTCCCACTGAGACAAAGGCCTGAAGACATAGAAAAATTTGTGTCGAACCCCATTATCAAGTTTGATGTTATGGTTTGATGTTCTTTTTGATCATTTGTTGTTCTTTATGTGTTAGTATGGCTACAACATTCTTTCATTAAGATTCTTCTCTTAATTCCTAAATGGTAAATCAACTCATGCTTAAAACTCAACCAAGTCTTTAAAAGATCATTTTCGGATCAAGTGCTATCAGAGAAGGTTGACAGTTGGTTGTTTGAGTTTACATGATTACCAAGGAAAATCTAAGTCATGGTGAAGGAGAGCTTGTAGAAGGGGATCCTAAGATTGGATCAAGAGAGAGGAAATCTCAAAGTGAGAAAATGGCATCTAAATAAGAAATGTCTTAGAACGAGATAGAGTTTCAAAAGACTTTCTTCGCCATGTCAGAGATGGTAAAGGAATTATATGATGATTACTTGGAACAAAAGAGGCCTTTTCAAGGGGAATATTCAAAGCAAGACAAAAGAAAAGAAGGAGAGGACCCTCCTAAATATCCTCCTTCAGCTCTATTGGGTATGTGTTATATTCTTTGCATGTGTGTGTGGGGGCACGTTAGATTCGACAACTACATCTGAAAATCCCTCATAGTAGTGCTTTGTTTGTGTTGTATGCACTGGGTGCTTTCCTACAGGGGTCCCAGGGGGGGTAGCTATGCCCCCCCTGGTTACGTGTAGCGTTCAGCACCGAGCGTAGCCCAGGGTAGCACCCCGAAATTTGTTTTGGGTGGTTTTTTCTATTTTTAGCAGTTTACTAAAAATAATCCCGGTTTTAGGGATTAGGGTTTTGGTATCTACAGAATACCTAAAAAAATTGTATATATTGTATAATGAATGGTGGAATTCAATATAATGAATATAGGAAAGGTTTTCCCAGTTGAGGGTTTCCGGTATAAATCTCTGTGTACTGTGTGAATGAGCCATTGATTAAATTCTATTTTTATTAAGAATCTATATGCATTACTTTACTTCACATGTTTAAAACTTACATGTGGTATCAGAGCTCATTTTTGGCTTCAGAGGGATGCCTTTGTGGTTGAGGGTTTGGCTCGGTTTTGATAGATCAAGTTTTTCTTTGGTCTATGATAAACTTGGGTTTAGTGGGAGCTTTTGCAGTGGTGATTTGAGTGCAGAAAGAGGAATGGCGAGTTCTTCTAGAATCAAGATAGAGAAGTTCAACGATAAAAAATTTGAGCTATGGAAGCTGAAGATGGAGGACCTTCTTATAGATAAATAACAATGGATCGTTGTGGACCCTGGTACACATCCAACTGGTACGTATCCTACTGGCACACAGACGAATGGTACACAACCTACTAGTGCACAAACTACTAATACACCACCTACTGGTATGTCGAAGGAAGTTTGGGAGAAGTTGCATAGGAGAGAAAGGAGTACTATTAGACTCTACCTAACAGATTCAGTTTTGTTGAATGTCTCAAGAGAATCTACAGCCAAGGAACTATGGGATAAGTTGGGGAATTTGTATCAATCAAAGTCCCTGGTAAACAAGTTTTTTCTTCGAAAGAAGTTGTATCATCTTAGGATGGAAGATGGAGATTCTGTGATAGAACATCTAAATGCCTTTAATACTCTAGTAAGTCAACTTGGCTTTGTTAATATTATGATTGCAGAGAAAGATAAGTGTATTACTTTGTTATGTTCTTTGCTAGAATCTTGGGATAATCTGGTTGTAGAAATAGGTAGTACCACTCAATCTACATTGAAATATGAGGATGTAGTTGGATCCTTGTTATCTGAAAAGATGAGGTGAAAAAGTATGGATGGTCACACCACATATGCTTTATTTATAAGAGGGCGTACCCAAGCTAGGAACCTTGGTAAGCCTTTTGGGTGGAGTAATAAATCTACAGGTAGATCTAAGTCTCCAGGAAAATATTTGAGGAAATGTTGGAAGTGTGGTAAAACATCGCATTATAAGAAAGATTGCAAGTCTAAGAAGGTTGAAAAACCAAAGGGATCTGATAGCACCTCTTTCACAGAGGCGAAAACCTACACTGAAGAAGGAGGTGATGTTTACTTGGCATCTACAATTACACATGCAAACCGTGATGTATGGTTGATCGAATAAGGTATATTATACCATATGACTCCTCACAGGGAGTGGTTCTCTGAATATGAAAAATATGATGGTGGTGATGTATTCCTAGGAGATGACTCGACAACAAAAATTGTGAGACGTGGAAGAGTTAAGTTGTTTCTAAAAGACATAAGCATTAGAACTCTCCCTGGGGTTCTACACATTCCAAAACTAGCCAGGAGCTTAATATCTGTAAGTAAGATGAAAGATGCAGGAGTGGATACTATATTTGGAAAGGGCACTTGCAAGATGGTACGAGGAGAATTGGTGTTGATGAGGGGAGTTCGATGTGGAACTTTGTACAAGTTGTTGGGAAGCACTTATACTATGGGTGTAATAGTTCTATTTTCCTTGAGAAGAGAAATGAAGGACACAAGACCAATATTGTCCCAGAAAAGAAGACCATGTTGTGGCATCAAAGACTGAGGCATATTGGAGAAAAGGTCCTACAAACACTACATGCTAAAGGTATGGTTAAAGGTATGTCTAATTGCACTTTGGATTTTGATTTCTGTGAACATTGCATATATGGTAAAGAGAATCGAGTAAGATTCCCATTTGGTTCTATAAGAGCAAAGGGGACCTTAGAGTTGATACACAGTGATGTGTTTGGACCTGTTCCTGTTCCATCCCTAGGTAAA
>JASDQU010098893.1:6042-18338 GCA_032191745.1 Picea mariana
GTCTTTGATGAGGAAAAACAAGTAAATATTATGATAGAAGACACTTGGGAAATTTTGGGAAAGCCTACTGTGGTACCTTCATTAGGAAGGATAGGCTTGTTTAAGGGAAAGATGATAACCCTGTGTGGAAGAGTTACTAATGTACCTATTATTGTTCATGGAACATCGACTGAAGAGGAATTTGAAGTCATTAAATTTGTTGGGGATAACACTCCCTTCCCACTTTTGTTAGGTAAGACTTGGATTAAGAAGGATCAAATTAGAAGGAAAGCAGAGGAAGAAGCTACAGAAAATAAAAAGCAAGAACTAAGGGATTTCATAGCTAAAAAAATAGACTGACTAATAGAAGAACGAGAGGATAAGTTGAAGCAACATAAAAAAGTAACAACGTCGGAGGAACATAAAGTACAAGAATTAACTATCAAGGCTGAAATAATGCAATAAGGTTTGAAAGACCTATCTATTCAAGAAAGAAGTATATCCACCCAAGAAGTGTTAATAAAAGGGATATTAACTTCAGACCCTTTGAGGGCACATCAACAGTGCAAAGTCACTATGCTAGGGGAAGATAAGAATAAAAATGGAAAGAGGATTCTAGAAACAGTTAGAGAGACTCAGATCACAGGGAAGAAGGCAAGGAAGTTCAATAAAAATAAAGCTAAGTTGAAAAATCTACAAGAAGATACAGAAACCAGATGGAAGACTTCATAGACTGGAACCTCGCAGGAGGCAGGTTCATAGGATTTGAACCTCGCTTGAACAACAGGACCGTGTAGAATGAGACTTCGCCCTGGTGAAGTTATATTATCATTGGAGGCGCCCCGACCATTAGAATGACGCTCCAAAATGGTTAAAAAATTCATTTATGGAAAGATGGATCGCTTTTGGATGTTGATACCATGCCATAATGGACAGATTCACATTGATGGAAACGTCCCTGGTGGCTGGAAGAATCCGTTACTATGCCCTGCTTATTTAACTCGTTAGACACTGCACCGAGACCACTTTTCACTACCCATGATTGAATGAGCTAAACAAAGAATTGTCCAAGTGTTGAGATGTGTTATCTGAAACAAGACCTCACATGTTCGCTTGTCTGTCCTGCCTGTCCACTCGTCTACCCCGACCTGTCTGTTTAAAAGTTAGAATGTTGGGCGAACTTAGTGAATTAAAGAAGTCTATCGAGGAAGTCCTCAAGAAGTTAATGGCCGATAGACCGATATCTGAAGGTGTCTAGGCGTTGTCGAATAGGGGACTGTAGGCTTCCCCTTAGACTAGACGTTGTTTTGGCCATGCCAACCCCATGACTGAGCAACGAAGTAAGCACCGTGGTGATCTGGCTAATGCGAGGCATATCCCATTGATCCTACCCAAGTATATCCCACCTTTGGCTGGAACTGTTAACTGTGACAACATTCCCTCAATATTTTGAGTACACTGTGTTCACGGCGCACATTCTGAAAGGAATACGCGTAGTCGGAAGTCAGTTAAGATCGATCCCGCTATTGAAGAACAATGACTTCAATTTAGGAGACAGGAAGAACTACTCTATGTTAGCACCCCACTGCTACTTGACAAAGTCAACTGGAAAGAAGCCTTGCCTCGTCTCACAACCATGGATTAAGGGGCTGGTGTAGTCCACCATGCTGAATGTGATGAAGATCCTGCATTTTGGATGCCACCAGGAGGTTAATGCTTGTGTTAAAATCCTCCTATCGTGCTATCATGGATGATACCTATGGCTCGACTGAAGGATTACTGTGGATCGAGTGTTGATCCACCAAATTCTAGGCTTAAGTGTGAAGGGACCTGAACCTCAATAGTTTTATCCAGAGAAGGCTTTAGACCATTCCTTGGCACAACACATCAAGGAAGCTTACAGTGAAGTCGAAAAAGGAAAGTGAGGTTACAAGGTAGACTCTATACAGGATGGAGCAGTGCACCTTGCTTGCCAACTCATAGCTAGAAATATCATAAGGAAGAACCACCCCACACAGTTCACCGGGTTCGTGGTGGACCTCACAGGAAAATGTGTGGAGGGAATGCAGACGAACTGGGAAAACTACCTCGTCAATGAGGTAGAGAAGGATTTCCATGAAGCCCAGGATTTGGGATATGAATTCCACTACAACTGGCTAATAATTTTGATCACATTTGTTGATTGGAAAATGCCTGAAGGAGCCACCTTCCCAGAAATTGAACCCTCAGAGATATTGGCTGCTCAGGTTTCAACTGTGTGGTACACCAATGACATGATGAAGCAGTGGCATTCCAATGCTATGTTTCATGAATAATATAAAAAATTAAAGGTTTCCATTCAATCATTTCCGCACATGACACCGTGCACCTTTCACCAGTACCGACCAATAGTAAAGTTCCACGCAGATCCACATTTCATATACATCATTTCATGTTGAGACGATAACTAGGAAGAGATACATTCGTACTACAAGTTAAGAGATGAAGAAATGGAGTAGATTACAAAGGAGTGATTTGAGGAATTTCTTGTACCTGTCGCTGATGCAGAACTCTTCGACACTAACACCATAGGAAGCCCCATAGTCACTTGAGTTGAGCATGTCGGACAGTCTTGTGGGACGACGAAGAATAAAATGTAGGAGGAAGTCCAGGATATAGAAAGCGATGAGGAGGACAACGCTTCTAAAGATAATGGGTCTGGCTCACTCAGAGGAGGAGGAGAAGATGAAGTAGAAGGACAAGGAGGAGGAAATGAAGGAGAAGGAGGGAAAAGATACCACCCCTCCACTTGAGGATGGCCCTGTTGGGACAATAACACTGCAGAAGAGGAAGGTTTCTCCAAATAAACCTTCAACAAGGAAGAATACACACACTAATAAGCCCCAGTTGGAGGCCACGCTCATGGAGGACGATATCAGTCTGGTCCATGGAGCTATGGAGGACACTTCCAAGGAAATATTGTAGAGATATGGAGAGAAGCAGGAGGAACTATATGGAATGATTGAGAAGGAGTTGAAGGAATTACAACAAATTGTTCATTTGGTCTATGCAGTACCTATTGCACCTTCCTCGTCACAGATTGCAGAATTGAGGGATAAGCCATCCCAATTGAGAAGACTTGTGGCTGCGACAAAAGATTGACTTCAGAGAGTCCAGGAAGAGAAGGAGAAGGCTACAGAAGCCTTGAAACATGAGAAATATGGTGTCTTAGAACAATTAAGAACAACACAGGAAAATGTAGTAGCCCAGGAAAGTGAGAAAGCATAGCTTCAAGTGAAGCTCCAAGAGGAAAAATCCCATCTACAGAGAGAAAAGGAGCAGTTGCTTGCAGAGAGGGCCATGGTCAAAGAAGTAGTGAGTAAATCATGTCACTTTGTGATAGGCTTGGCACAGGAGGAGCAAGAGTCAGTCGAGGCTCAAGTAGTGAAGCTCGCTGAGATTGCCTAGCAGCTTCAAGCCAGGATAACAGAATTGGAGGCCCAAGCAGTGTCGAGTACCCTACAGGAGGTGCGTGACCAGAGGGAGGAAACCACTAAGAACACAGTAGTAAGGATAAGAGCCCTCTCCTTGGAGTTCAAATAGTTGAGTGATAGAAGCGCACAAACATATGAACGCCTCGCTGAGGATCGAGAGATAAGAAAGATGGAAGCGTAGTTACAGGAGGCGCAACAACAGGAATTTACCATGTAGGCACAGATGAAGCTACTCACCACAGTTGAAAGAATGAAGATATCCTAGGAGCAGTGCACAGTACAACAATAGATCATTGCCTTCCAGGGAAAGGTAATGGAAGTCACATAGAAGTTGCAACCTGTGTAGGAAGAGGCCTGCAAGGTGTTCGAAGATATTGATGGACAAGGCTCACAATTGGACCAAGTGGTTGCATCAGTAGAACAACACTTGGAAGGGCCTATTATAGAGCATAGGATCTAGGAGCTCGCTGAGCAGGAGGCCCAAGAAAAGAAACAAGTTGAGGCATCCCGAGTTAATCTCGAGGCCTTCGAAGAAAAATTATCCAGACCTGAGCGACTTGAGATGAGTCAGAGGTGAGTGTTGGGGGCCTATTGGCCCTCGACCAAGTTTTGAGGAAACCTTGGTCAGAATTGGACCACATTTTGGACTTTGACACATTGTTCGAAGAAGGAGTGCCTAGGCAGAGCTGAGATTACAGATCTCACCCATTTTTGTGGGCTATGTGGACCCAGTAAGGGGCTTTCTAGGGTTTTTGTAATGGGTCTATGGGATGTCGACCCATGGGGTTTACCCATGATTAGGCCTTATTGTAAGGGTTTGTAAAAGTATAAATAAAAGAAGAATGTATGGTAGAAGTAGAAGGGTTTTTGGGAGCTAAGTGCAAGTAGTTTGATTGGATCTGTGCAAGAGAATGTATCTGTGTTAAGGATTTGTGCTTGATAGAGAATTGGCTCTGTTCCTTGACCTAGTCTTGGAAGGAGGATTTGGATCTTAGTGCACAGATCTCCTATTTGGTGCAAAGCTCGTCTTTATGTCTTAGTGCATAGAAGTAACTGAATGTAAGACATTGACGAACAATAAAGAAGGTGAAGCAGTTGGTGGAGATAGCCCCACAATGGGGTGAACCACATACATCTGGTGCTTTACGGTTTTCTTTGTGCAAGTTTATCTCTATTATGTGTTGCTTAGTGATTAGATTAGATGTGTAATGAATATGTATATGTTTCTTAACTGCATTGCTTATGTTATAATGCTAGATATGATTCAGAGTGCTAAGTGCTAAGTGTTTAAGGTGCATAATCTTTTGTTATTACTATGCTAGATCTATCTTATATTATGTTCTGCGATGTTCATAAGATTAATGAAATAATGTATGTCACTTCCTAAGCGTTAACTAAATACCCTTCGAAGTGTTAGTATCACAGATCTGTGTCCTAGCTTGGTTACAGACACCTGCATCCTGTAAATCCCATTATTCTACCTCGAGTGATACCTCTTCTTCTTTGCAGGTGTTGTCGAAAGGGCCAGTAGTCGAGGTTTTTTTTGTGCGCTATTAAGCGTTGAACCCTAGGTCTGCCCCTGTGCCAACATCAACTTGAAAGTGACCTCCTGCTAGGCCTGCATGTTCCTCATTAATGATGTCTTCACATTCATGTGCTAATGCACATCTTCACAGAATAGTGTCAAGTCATATATTGTAGACGTATTAATTCATGAGAGTGAATGGGAAAACTTTAATTGCTATAATATTTTGTTTGTTGGCCGAGAGATCTTCATGTGCCTTCCCTTCTAGAAAATTTGCAATTTCTTCTAGTTCTTTGGGATCTTCTTCAACCCTGAATAAATTATCATTTGGTATATCATCATCTATTCTGGTAGGGTCTTCTCCTATCTCAATTCAGTATAGATTATCGAAGCTGACATTGTTATTTGCAGGTCAGACTACTATCTCAAAGTTGAATTCTTGAAAGAGTAGTAGTCAATGACAAATTTTCCCTTGATGGACCAATTTGTTTACTAGATATTTCAATGTCTGATTGTGTGTAAAAGATATAAAGGGATTTGCTAATAGATAGTGTCATAATTTTTTCAAGGAAAATATCATTTCCAAAGCTTCACGTTCGGTTGGGCTAAGATTGAGATGGTTGACCATTTTTTCATATGGTTGGGCTAATATTGAGCCAACCATGACATTGGATGCATCCACATGAACATGGAATTTCCTTGACCAATATGGATATATTAGGATGGGCACTTATACTAATTTTAGTTTTAGTAATTCAAAATATTTGTCACATTCCCGGCTCAAGTGGAACTCAACTTCTTTCTTTAATAGCTTGTCGATTGGAAAAGTGATGTTGGAGTAGTGTGAGATAAATTTTATATAGTACCCAGTGTGTCCAAGGAATTTTTTGATTTTCTTTTGGTTAAMTAGTGGATTCAAGTCAAGAATAAATTTGATCTTAGCCATGTCAACTTTAATTCCATCCTTGCATACAATGTGGCCCAACAATATGCCTATAGGTGTGGAAAAGATGCACTTTTTGATATTTAATGACAAAAGGGCCTTCCTGCATCTCTCCAACACCATTCTTAACCATTGGATGTGGTATTTCAATAGAATTTATATAGTGCAATCGCCAAAATACAAAACCATTTTTTTTATAAATACAATCTTGGAATGCCTTGATCGTTATCCTAGAAAAGACTGTTGGGGATTTTTGAGGCCGAATGGAATTACTCAATATGCAAATGATCCAAACTCATATACACATGTAATTTTTCCTTGGTCTTCTTTTGCTATAGGTACTTGATTGTATCTAAAAAATCCATTGGTGAATGATTAAGATTCATGTCCAACAACTTTATTGATGATCTCGTCAGTGAATGGCCTTGGGACTGGATCAATCACTGTGAGTTTTTTTATTCCTCAGAAGTGGACACAGATTCTCAGCTTCTTTGGGTCATGCTTCTTGGGTTGCATGACCATTGGAATTTCCCATTCCAAATTGTCAATCAGATATATAATGCCAACAACTAGCATTGCTTCGATTTCCTTTTGGAAAATGGGCTTGTACTTATGTGCCAAATTGTATGGTCATTGTTGTTATACTATCTCATATATACTGTCTGAGTTTGTATTGACCCAGGGTTCGTGTCTATTCGGGTTTCCAACAAAGCCTCTAAAACTATCGACCCTTATGGTAAACCAGAAGGCAACACAGGGCACAGAGTGCCCTGCACAGTCTCACTCGAGATAACTTTAATGGGTTGCTGTAAGACTCATGTGTTTATAGCCCAGGATTAAGTGTAAGGTATGAGAACTGTATATTGAACCGATATTATAACTTGTAACCATAATATAATGTCATTTGCTAATAAGAAGGAAATATAGCAACTCATTCATTAAGAATAACAATAACTATTAAAGACAACAAAGATATGCATGCATTCATCACATAACACAGATGTTACCGTGGTTCACCCCCTCCCGGGCTACGTCCACAAAGATTTGGCTCTCAACTCTTTTATTATAGTCGCTCTGTCACAACGGTGCCGCACACTTACAATTCTTCCCAGTTGGGTAAGATCTATGAGAGGTGGACTAGATCACACTAGGCTCCTCGACCTACGATTTAACCCTCAAGATCAACCCTCTCTAGCTCAACAACTTACAAAATTAGGTCATACAGAAAAATATTACATATCGAAACAACTCATAGATAACTAGCTAAACCTGATAATACTCTGAACCCCCCCAAACCCCCTATGATACCTCGATATTTATATTTATATGTTTTTGGATATTAAACCATTATAATACGCTGCAAAAGCCCTAACCCTAATGTCGTTAGGTATTCCCTGCATGCAAGCATGTTGTTCTTCCTTCCAACTGTCGCTTTCCTCATGCATGCTTTCTTTCCCAAAATCGACTTGATTTTCCTCTTTAGCTTGCTTCCAATAGGCCCCCAACACAGACATGTAGCTCATCCCGAGCCTCCTACCACAATTCTTCGATGTCCCTAGTGACCGCCTGGAACTTTTCTTTGAGCTCTGCTTCCTATGTTTGTGCTTGTGTGGTCTTCTCCTTAATTGTGTCCACTATCTAGACTGCAATTTCATCACTAATGCATTCCGCACACTCTGCTTGGGTCTGTGCCATCTGTGTCTTGGCTTCCTTTGCCTGTGCCAGGATTTCTGTGACCCACTCTTGAAACAATTCCATTTGTGCCTCATGCTCCTTCTTTTGTGTTTGTGAAATGGTTAGTTCTACCTGAAGCTTATTCATGTCTTGCACCCCTTTGATGCGCTCAGTGATGGACATTGTATTCTTCCTTTTATTGAGGTCCTAGATAGCTATGCTTATCATTTCTTCTTCCTTGTCCCACTTTTGTACTTTCTGATCCTTCTCTAGCTTTTTCCAAAGTTGTTTTGCATTCTCAAACAAGTTAGCTACTGTGCTAGCCTGTCACTCTATCTCCTGTAGGTACTCTACTGCTTCCTTTTCTCCTTCACTATTGGTGGAGTCGTGGGTGTGAGCTATTCTAGAAGATTCTCGATCTCCTTCTGGTATTGATCAATTGCCTACACAATCTAATCAATCTTTTCTACTACTATGATTTCATCCCCTTGCATGGCCTTTGGAATATTCTCGTAAGTTCCTGCCACTTTCTTATCCAATCCTTTAATTCACTCCTTTTCCTCTTGGGTCTCGAACTTAGCCTGCCCCCATAGTATTTACACCGCGTCTCAATTTTCTGTTGCTTGCTGCAATTCGACTAATTCTTTGCGTACATGAGACTGTACCTCATGGTTTACACTGACCTGCAACTTGTGTAGAGCTCTGGATGGTATACACAACAATTCCAATTGGATTTGGCTTAAGTCCTTTAGGGGTTTCTGCCCCACGATTTATTCCATGTGCAACATACTAGGTGAGATGTGGAACGTTGTGTTCAGCTACAGTATTGTATGGACCAAATCCCATTCTTATTCTTCCACTCTTTCCTCTGTCTGCAGTGCTGATGGCCCTATTCCCATGCTACCTCCTACTGTGTGTACTTCCTCAATTCATTTGAGGAGTTGTCACATGTCTTCCAACTCCTCCTAAATCCTTTCCCTGTGGTGTGCAACATTGTCAAAATCCTCAGTTATACAATCCTGAACCATTCAGGCTATCATTTCTCCATCATCCTCTGTGATCGTATACTCTGGAGGTGTTCTTTGCACCTTCATTTTCTTGCATGCTCCTCCTATCTACGTAGTTGGCCTCTTATTCCCTCCCAGTTCTTGTGAGTTGGGACTTGGCGCGGTCCCCTGCACTACCTCAGGCTGCTTCTGCTGCACTTGATCCAGCTGTGTAGTGCTATTTTTCCCCTTCTGGGTCACTATCTTAGCTGTCCCTTCATCTGTCTACTTCATCTTTGTCTAGCCCATCCTTCATTTCTTGGGCACTGGGAGTTCTTGAGTCTGTATTTCTTTCTGTCCTGCCTACTCTTTTGCTATCTTTTCGGTAAGTCTTGGGTGAAGATTATAATATTCCATTCATCCTCATAGTCTTTGATCACCATGTCGATGTTTCCCACTGTGATACAATAGCACATCTATAGCCATTGTTTATCAGTGTCCTTCCGCACCTATATCCAGTTCGCATGTCGTGTGGCATTAAAGTTGGTGATGTCCCGAAACTGCGCGACAACCTACGGTGTTATTCTCCAAATGTTACTGATGGCCTCCTGCAAATAACGTAGGTATCCTTCAAATGTGGACTCGTTCATCCTTTTGTGCCTAGAATCTGATGTTGCTTTCAACAATAAATATCTTGCTCCCTGATTAGTTTTGGTTCTTGTAACAAAAGTTACATATCTCGGTTCCCTATATCCCATAAAGGATATTAACATGATTAGCCATGAAGAGTGAAACTATGTTCCTATATCTTGTGCATCCTTGCAGTCATCCATGAACAATTTCAAGAGATACAGTGCCCATCTCACTATGGTGCCCTCGACACATTGATCTGCGTCTGTGACAACCCCAGTTGAAACTTCCTCCCTACGACATTTTCTTAGCATCTTGCAGAATAAGATTTTTTCACCCATTTATGTTGCGACATCATTGATCCTCTTGATAATGATCCCTCGTGTCCCCCTGTTGGTACCATACTTATTCTTCATCTCTTCCGCTAGTGCCTTGTCCTTGGCTTTATCGTCAAGAAACTGCGTGGGATCTGTTGTTCCTGAGTTTGTACTTAAGGCTTAAAAGTATAGTGTCAAGGCATCCGAAAGTGTGATGAAGGTTGATAAAGGATTATACTAACCTTCAGTATAAGAAACTAATGAAGATTTCTACGTTCTCGTTGTATAGCTTCCAACTGTTCCTGGGTAGTAATATCTTGTTCAATGGCTGCCCATGAACGTTCAAGTTCTTCCCGGGTGTTAGCAGTTTTAAGGATTGTATCAAAAAAATTTAAAGCGATATGAGTTTGATTAGAGAGTCCGGGTTGAATATTAGGTTGAGTTGCTGCAGGGACAGTCATTTGAGGAACAGTACCAGTATGGAAACGATTTAAGGAGATATTTTAACACTGTTTCAAAATGGTCTTAAGAAAGAGAAATTTTAACTTTGAGAATAAAATAGAAATGCAAAGAGAAGGCCCTTTCCCGTAACAGTATTATTTTTAATAAAAAGATGAGGATGAAAGAAAAACGTTAAGCTGTAGATACGTAAGGTTCCTGTTAATAGAAAAAAACTCACACATACATAGGAGAAGATATTAGTATGGAAATAACCGGCACAACGTAAATAAACATATAATTCTGTAAATGCAAATTGGTCTTACACCCGCTGATAGCTGGTGCAGAGGAAAGACAATAACCAATTACAGAAAGGTGAAATCCCTTCGCTATAGTAGTGGTCGTACTAAAGTATAGCGATACACTTCGATTATGAGAAGTGGAATAAAATGAAACATGAAACATAAAGAAAACAAACTTGTAATACAGTGGGGACGGAATCGGGAATCTTCAGATTTGCTTGTATTCACTTCTTAATGCCAAAACTCTATTACAATCAGTACCAAAAAAGGTCTAGGCCCTCATTCTTCCTTTTGTGTCCCTTTATACAAAATTTTCCCCCCTTTTTTAGAAACTCAATGTTTTCATCAATTTAGTTACAAAACGAGAGGAGCGAAATCATTCCACCTCTCCTACTCTATTTTAAAAAAGTGCCAAGTGCTTGCCTTCTGCGTGATTCAGCGCGTATGATACATTTGTCCACAAACTGGGATACAAGCTGTGAAGGCTCCGCTTGACAGCTGGGAGGAGCGATGTCACTCCATCTCTTCTACTCTATTTTCAAAAAGTGCCAGGTGCTTGTCTTTGCGTGGATTCGATGCATATGATACATTTGTCCACAAACTGGGATACAAGCTGTGAAGGCTCCGCTTGACAACTGGCCTCGGTAAAATAGCACTCTCGGGCCAACTATGGAAGTTTACCACCTATTTGTGCGTCAATGATGTCAAGAGAGCTGAGTTGTGCACTCAGTTGAATCAAATGTTTATCAACTTGAGCCATGTCTACCCTGTCCATCTTAGAGATATCCGTCGAATCTCTTTCATTCTTCTCCTTTAGATCAAGGGAGATCTGATCTACATTCATTTTCCTTAACGTTTCTGAGTCACCTCCACTTTCCATCCCTAACAGCTTGCCATCTATAGCATTGAAGGCTTCTTCTAATGAATTGGTTACTTTTTGGGCCTGTTCCTTGCTTAAGGTAATATTATGTTCCCAATCCTTTAACAAAATATTACCTCTAGTTTGTTCAACGATGGTGAGTCCAGGAGGGCCTGCTGAAAATCTGTTGTTAGTAGCTATTACTGCCTCTTGAAAGGCAACCCGAGCAGCCTTTGCGTTCCTTTCTTTGACAGTCAGATTTTCTGAAATACGATGCATTAACACACAGTCTTCTCGTATCACCCCCACTTTGTCTAACAGACTTTGTTGTACAGAAGAGATCCTGCCCCTGATATCAATCGCCCGGGATTTAAACCCCTCGACGTCGATCATTTTTCTCTCAGCAACCTCTAACTGAGCCTGTGACCCTGTGATCATACTCCTCTGTTGACTTGCCTCTATCCGACCATCTCGGATCACTGAATTCGCTTGTTCCAACTTGGTTTTGAGGACTTCAATTTCCTTTTGATCAGCCAATCAGGCTAGTTCTATTTCTCCACTCGCCTAACTCTTAGCGCTTTCTACGACCGAAGCTACTCGGGCTTTGAGTGTCTTGATTAGACGATTCTTTCTTTTGAGCTGATTTTTCAACATCCCGACCGAGAATTGATTTGCCGATGCATACGCTCCTAGCGTTCCTGTGATCTCTGTGGCGAATTCCTCACTCTTTTTATTTTTTCCTTCTGTCATCACTTTGAATTTTTTAGATGTTGATCCTTCATCCTGGTAGAACTCCCTTTTCACAACTGCTTTCCTCTTTTTGTCAAAGAAGAACTCATTTGGGGGAAGCTCTTCGGCTCTGATAGGCATTAGCTCCTCACCGAAAATCCATCCCTCTTCTATATTCCCTTGCGTTGAATTCAAGGGGGTGACAGAAGTAATGGGTTCCCCGATCTGTTTTGCTGCCTTTCTTGGTGTGACGACTGAGTCCTGCTTCTTCGGAGGATCCGAGGTCTTCGTCTCGGTTTAGAGATTCTGGGTTTTTGGTGGGTCTGTGTTCTTAACTTCCATCTCTGGACTATGTTCCTTGGATGGATCTTCGGTCTCTTCCTCCGCTTCGAGATTCTTACCAGACCCCCCTTCCTGGTGTTTTTCGGGGTTAGGAATTTT
>JASDQU010098894.1:0-15516 GCA_032191745.1 Picea mariana
GTACACTGCCAGCTGTACTGGACAGTTGTACTTTCTAATTCTGTCTTGCTTGAGCATATATAAGCTCAGCTATTTCCTATTGTAAGTGCTTCTTCAGTTCTGTTCTGTACTTCTTCATACATTTGAATATACTATTCTTTTCTCTCTGCATTTCTCTGTCCTTCACAATTTATCAGATATCTCGAGTCTCCCGTCGTTTGCCAACAAGTATAAACTCGGGCGTTCCAAGCGTCGGAGAGGGCGATTCATAGCCAGTGCTACAGCAACCGGACTGGTTGTCTTCTTGCTGGCAGTTGCTGCCGTGTTTATAAAAAGAGGGAAATACAGAGAAAACATAGAAGGATGGGAGCAAGAATTCTGGTCCCATAGATTCACTTACAAGGAGCTCAGCATCGCCACGAGTGGATTCAGGGACGAAAATGTTTTGGGCGAGGGGGCTTTGGCAAAAATATATATTACATGGAAACCCTAATTAGGGTTTGTAAATTGAATTAGCTTTTCGGCGTTCATCAGCAACAATCATGTGGCTGTGCTAGTTAGTAATATACTGATGCAATGTAGTATCGACATGGAAATGGGAAGGGGAAGGGGTAAGGGAACCAAACGGCAATTTAATGTGGCTGTGCTAGTTAGCAATATACTGATGCAATGTAGTATCGAGATGGAAATGGGAAGGGGAAGGGGTAAGGGAACCAAACGACAATTTTGTGCCTAGATGAGAATGGGAATTCAAGCAAAACTAATGTATTGCCAAGATCGGATTGCGAATGGGAATGAACTGGAGCGGGAGCGAAATGGGAAAGGTTCTCCTACTTACTGAAAGCAGATCCAATATGAAGCAAACAGTAATCTGGCATAACAACGCCGATTGTGAATCTCATTCGCAATTATGTCAAATATTTATATTCAAACCTGGAAACAATCGAGTTGGTCTTCAAGAACTTCCAAAGCATCTCGAATAGAAGAGAGGCTCATCGCTTCCATGGCTCCATCGACGCCCATTTCAGACTGGGAGAACTTACCTCCATTCACACATTCCCCCTGAGCTTCATCCGCAGCAGGGGTTGCGTTTTCGCCATTGATTTCACTGTCATACTGTAACACCCTCTCTATGGCGTCCTCAATTTTCGCATGCAGTTTGGATGCCTTCTCTATGGCGTCCTCAATTTTCGCATGCAGTTTGGATGCCTGACCCAATACCATTATTATCTCATCGGCTTCCATTCATATTATGATAAGATGATCCATATCCAAGTGAAATTCAGTGGCTGTGGCCTTCGGTTATATTATTGATTTAAAGCTTATGAATGATAAGCAAGTGACCAAGTACAGTGTGGGGATGGAAAGCTTCAAAACCTTATAAAACTAAAGCAAAAGATGAAAAGAAAACCTTATATTTAAGGTCAGCTCGGTTGCACAGTAAGAAGAGAGGCGACTCGGGAGGGCCTAATTTCAAACAATGGCGTGTCCCGCTTATTAATAATTATCATCTCAAAATAATTTTCATTGAATTGTAAGATTGTCATAATTTCACTTATAAAATTAAAAGGAAAACTTTAACTCTAATTTCATTTTTTTAATAAATTAACATAAAAATATTTTTAAAATAAATAATTAATTTAAAATTAACATATAAATATTTTTAAAATAAATAATTAATAATAATTTATATTTTAATTATAATTTTTTTTTTCAAAATTACTATAACTTTTCCTACCAACTTTATTTAATACAAATTTCCCAACCATTCCCATTTACATTTAACTGAATAAAAAATAAAAAGTTAACATACCATTCCCATTTACATTTCCCTGAATAAAAAATAAAAAGTTAACATGAGTACTTTGTAATCTACACATTCTATTAAAAAAAACTATTAATGATATAATTATTTTTATTAGTGAAAAAATTATATATCATAGTGTATCATCAAATAATGTATCTCTCTTCATTAAATTATTATTTCATTTTTAAACGATCTTACACCTTATTTTTAATAATAAGGTGGATATCTTAAATAATTTAGTATTTGTAATTTATTAAAAATATATTTAAAAATTTGTGAATAAATATATAAATTATAGAATTTAAATATAGTAAAGATTGTGTTTTAATTATGTTAGTTGTCCATTATTATGGACTCCGGAGGAATACAAGAAGCTTACTTCATTGGATTTGGTATTGTTTTCAACAATAAAAGAGAAGCATAAAGATATGGAAATGACTCAAAATAGTTAGTTAAAGGAATCAGTGTGCTATCACTAATTGTGATAGGAGGCTCTAGAAGACAACCCCTTAGCCTCAATACTTGAATGAAGAAAACATTAACCTTTATAATTTATAATTTAGAACTAGAAGACAACCCCTTAGCCTCAATACTTAATAAACTAAACAAGAGGCGACCTCAACTCTAAAAGATGGGGAGCTTATGGTTAATGTGACACTTAATTAAAAAACCATTCCCCAATTAAATGAGTAGAAATACATATTTGGTGCTATTAATCTGTCACATGGCACACAATTACCCCGGTCATATAATTTGTCACACAACTCACAACCCAAGTCATTTCACCAAGCATTTGAATAGTTATGAGAAGGGATGTGAGTCCCTCCTTCGTATGGAACAAGCCTCGAATTCACATGCTTATGTGTAATTTTTTCTTATTTCTCGAGCTCACAGTGGGATAATAGCATCAATGTTTGAGAGGCAAAACGAGCATGACATGTCTTCTCGTGAGGTAAGAAACTTCGTCGATTTTTGGTTGGTGTTTAGGATTTTTCCTTAACTGAAAGTTTGTAGGGAAGCCTCCCCTCTGGTGGTCTATCATAACATTAGGAACCTGGTGACTTTAGGTTGGTGTTAGCTTTAGATCTAGTTCAGAGGAATCCTTCCAATTTGTGCATCTTGGAAATATTCAATCCTTCAATCTAAATACAGGAAAAAGTTCCCGATTTTCAAAATCAGGATACAAGAACACTCTTAGGACTTGGGAAACGTAGTGAGATGAGGGATTGTAGGAAACATGGAGTACTTTTTACTAGTAGAAGATATTGGTCAAAGTGGGTGCGTGATGGATTCTAGAGAATTCAAATAAATTCGTACATAGTCCTCATAAGTCAGTAGGATTATATTCACGACAATGGTTCCTCAATTTTCAATGTTTCTTCAAAAATTCATGAGATAGAATGTCAATCACAACCTAGATATCATAAATCATGCGGTCTCTGAAGGAATTGAATCAACAATTGGAATATTTGGAAGAAGAATGCGTTCTCCTACAAAATTTGGCACTTAGTTTGAGTACAGGTGATCAATCCATGGCCTAAATTCAAAGACTTTCAACCAACTCATATAGTGGTGAGATAAAGGAGGATGAAATGACCCACCATCTTGATGAGGAAATGGAAATTGTGAATCGAGACCTTGAACCAACAAGTACAATTGTAGAGGAAGTAATTAGTTGCTATGCTCATTGTTAATTTCTATGTTTTTCAGGGTTATATGAATCTTAGGCATATTTTATAAAATATATAGTGTTAAGGAGCACTGGTTAGTTTTGCATAGAAACAAAGTAGAAAATATTTTTTGGGGGCATACACTAGGATTTTTTTTGGACTCTGTAATAGCTATTTATGTTACAACATTTGTTATAATTTTGTATTTTAATATAATTTATTCCATTATTGTTTTAAGAAAAAAAATATTATGTTTATATAAGTATAAATTATTTTGATAGAATAATAAATTTTAATAAAAATGGAATTATCAAAACTTAATCATTAAGAAACAATAATTGGAAACTATCTTACTCCAATAAAAAGATTATCACTTTAAAATAATCTTGTTAAAATGTGAAAATTCTATAATCTCATAATCTCACTCAAGTGATTTTTTTACATTATAATAAAGATTAATAATATAAGTATTTTTTAGATTGTAATAACATTTTTAGATTAATAATATATGTATTTTTTTCATAAAATAATTATTGTAATAACATTTTTAGATTAATAATATAAATATTTTTATTTTTAAAATAATTTTAAATTGTAATAATTTAATGATCTGGAATTTTTTGGGCAGAACGAAATGAATACAGATTATTAGAAGATGTTTAACACAAAATAGTAGAGATGTAGTAAAATTGGTTTTCTCTTCAATAAGAAGATAAGGTGAAACTGTAAAATGCAGCGGAAAACAAGCTTGCTGGAATGGTGGTGGCTCAGCTCTGAGAAGAAATGTGACGACTGCACTCATTCGCAAGAAGATGATTACAATGAGGCTCTGAAAGACTTTTTACAATAACAGGAATGTCAAAAACCATAGACATCCAAAAACCTAACCCTAGGAAATGATGCGCCAAAAGTCATGTGGGTCGCACTTGGGTAACTTGGTACATCAACTTCCTAGGGTCATAACTTTTTCATACGATCTTTGTTTTAGGCACATGATAGCCCGTTCAAAAGGTCTATCTGAGGACTACACATTTTTCTACAAACTCCTAAGTAAATTCAAGAATTTGACATCTGCCAACCAATGGAAAGCTTGATAAGAAAGTTGATGACAAAAGGGGAAAGATATATACACTAAGATACACAAGTATACAAAGAGACTTTACACTCAAGCTTGGGGCTCAAGAGTAAATTTTTTTAAGTAGAGCCCATTTCTGGGCTCAACCAACATATTCCCTTCATGATATTCTAATTCGTAGGATCCTTTTTCTAAGACATGCCGCACGATATAAGGATCGTGCCACATGGCGTTGAACTTACCTACTCCGATGCTTCTTTGGCTTGTTCATACAAGAGGACCAAGTCAACTTCAACGTCATGTCAAGGACAAACAGACTTATCATACTAGACCTTGACACGTTGTTTATTCACTTTGCTAGTCGTAGAGGCATCTCGACATTGTTCACCTAGAATCTCTAGGTGTACGACGCGTTGTTCAAGATCAAAAGTGTTAGATAGGAGCTAAAATGCCAGTATAAGAGAAGGGATTTCACATTCAATAGGTAGGATCGACTCCACACAGAGTACTAACTGAAAAGGAGAAAAACTAGTGGAAGTCTTAACCGAGGTTCAGTATGCCCAAAACGTGGGGTGAAGCATGAGATGCCATTTCGAATTGCTCTGGCTGATAGTTTTCTGCAAAATTGTCTTGAGAGACTTGTTCACGGCCTCTACTTGTCCATTTTTCTAGGGGTAGTAAGGGGAAGAATGACCATATTTAAAACCTAGTTTCTATGCTAAATATTTCATCATTTCGTTTTGAAAGTGATTGCCATGATCAATGACAATTTTACTCAGGATTCTGAACCAGGCTATAATTTGATTGAACACGAAAAACAAAGCAGTCTTACCATCTAATTTAATTGTAGGCATGGCCTCAACCCACTTGGTAAAGTATTCTACGTCCACGATAATATGTTTATGCCCCCCATCCAAGGTTGGGTTGCAATGCAAAAAATCCACCCCCAACTTGGTGAAGGACCGACGGCGATGACCGAGTGAAGAGGGGATGGATGCGAGTGCATATTCTGAGTGAACACCTGGAAAGGGTGATACTTCTTTACCGCTTTGATGCAATCTTTAAACATAGATGACCAAAAATAACTAGCTCGCAATATCTTTTGGGTTGTCGCAAGCCCAAATAGATGACCACCACAAGCCCCACTGTGACAGTCATTAAGAACAGACTCAACCTCCTCGTGAGTCCAGCAATGATGCAAGATATTATATACGCCTCGATGATACAAAGTGTCACCAACGATAAGGTATTTCTTAGCTTGATACTGTATATACTATCGATTGTCTCTCGAAAGGTGCTGAGAGAACTTCAAGGTTTGAAGATAGATCAAAATGTTTCCATACCAGGGGTAAGAATATGAGACAAGGAAAATGTGTTCATCCAAAAATGAATCGATGTGAATAATGTCCTCATCTAACCAAGCGAAGTCCAATATTAACTTGACAAAAAATAACAATTTATTGGATTTCTCTGAAGCAAAATCAATATCAAACTTTTGCAAGATGACAATCCATTTATTATGTTTTCCCCCTATGCTACGCCTAGTGAGTACGTATTGAAATTGGTTGAAATAAAAAACTATGGTAATTTTTCAAAGCAATATATTGTGTCATAATATTTGAACTGTGTGTACGACAGCCAAAGCTAGCTTCTCAACATGATGGTACTTAATTTCAGGGCCAACTAAGTTTCGACTAAGATAGTAAATGACGTGCTCATGGAGCTCATCATCCTATTGAACCAAAACCATACCAATCGTCCCTTCGGACATGGTGATAAAAATAAAGTAATCTCTAGTGTAGTCTGGAGGCTTCAGCAGAGGCATCGATACCAAGGATCTCTTGAGAGGATCAAAGGATTCCTCAGATCACTCATCCAATATAAACAAAGTGTTGTTCTTCAAGAGATGCATGAAACCCTTAGTAATATTGGAATAGTTTATTATAAACCGATGTAAGAATTTAGCTTTCCCCTGTAAACCTTGAAGCTGAGGAATATTACGTGGGGGAGGCAATCAAAGTATTTCCTCAACATTTAAAGGATCCACCATGATCAGAGTCTCAAAGACTAAGAATCCTAAAATATGACCCGACCTAAAGAAAAGGATGCACTTATGATGGTTTAAAGAGATGTGATAATACCGACATCTCTCAAAAACTATCTGAAGGTGGGTATAGTGATCCACTCTCTTGTGAGAGTGAGAAGTGAGATCATAGAGCTAAGATTCGACTATATTCTTGAGATCATGAAAAGTGAGATGCGAAGCTCATGGCTCGTTGGAAGGTTTCTCTGGTGTTTTTAAGGCTAAAAGGCATTTTCTGGTATTTTAAAGTACCCCAAGGAGAAATAAACGTCATCTTATGTTGATCATCGGGTTTAATCTGAATCTAGTTGTATCCTGAAAATCTATCCATAAAAGAAAAAACCTTGCTTCTCGTACACTCATCGAGAATCTGATCAATGAAAGGTGTCAAGAAGTTGTCTTTGGGACATGACTTATTTAGGTCTCGAAAATACATACACAAACAGATGGTCCCTTGCTTTTGATTCACAGGAACGAGATTGGATACCCATTCAGTCAAGGGAACCGGGAAGATAAAACTTACATTAAGAAGTTTCTCCACCTCTTCCTTAATAGCAGGGGCCTTCCTAGGATTAAAAACTCTTAGATGTTTTCGAACAGGTTTAGCATATGGGTAGGTTTTAATCTCATGTTAGAAAATTAGAGGGTCAATTCATGACATCTCTTAATATGACCAAGCAAATACATCACATAATTCTTTGAAGAGCTCGGTGTAGATCTGAATTTCTTCAGGAGAACAATCCACACCGATATATACATTTTCAATTTTACCCAGAATGTGAGAGATGTCGATCATGACGGTAGGATAAATACTTACCATGTTTCCTTCGGCATAAATGTTGTGCATATCAAGTGGAACTACATCTTGAACGACTATCTCACTCAAGGTAGATCTAAAATCATCTTGTTCAATTCTAGAAAGATTTGGGAGGAAATAAGAGTGATGATGCATATTATCCCATGTCCTAGTTGAACCATTCATGGCCTCTAATATTGCTTCATTCGAAGGTAAAGTATCATCGAGGAAATCATGTGAGAAAGATGATGAGGTGGGCCATATGGGCTGCAGAACCATATCCTCCTCGTTGGCCTACAAGGAAACATGATCAAGGTAGACAATAGAGACAAGAACAACCTGATACGCTGTCTCTGTCGTCGAAAGTGGGATTTTCATTCCAATATGCAACTAACCTTCACAAGATGATGTCGGGGAAGGTAGGGTCCAAGGATCATTAAAATACAAAGTGAGGAAAGGAACAAACCTCATTGACGAAGAAAACCTACTGGACATGGCATAGATATGATGAATTGGTGCTACGAAATCAAAGGTACCCATAAGGGAGGAATACATTCCGACACCAATATCCTCAGTTTCTGGCTAAGAATTATCGATCATGGGGATCGAAGGTCCATCTGCAGTCATAGCATAAGTCCAGTTATGCCCTGGTAGTAATTTAGAGTCAAGGGGTGTATCAACCACCTCGACGTCCACCTCCACTATCTTCCCACCTAAGTAGACCGGAAAGGTAGGGAGAATACCGTGGGGATGAAAAGACCGACCATAAAATGAGGTCACCATAGTCGTAGATTGAGAGAGGGTTGGAGAGCCAAGCACTTTCCAACAAATGAGGGACATCACGCACGTTACAATACCTTCATCAATAACAATGCGTTTGATGGTATACTTTGAGAAATTCACATGGATTTGAAAATCCACATGATAAGGCAAGTGAGGATTCACATCTGTGACATCGAAATTGATATCCTTAGAGCCATAGGGGTCTAGAGATCCTAACATAGATAACAAGGAATTCTTCTATGAAGGACATGTATGAAGTAGCTCCAGAGATGACATCACGCAAGGGGTTTGACCCAGATCCGGAACAATAGAGTAGTTAGGGAAGCTCTAGCATTAGGGTTGTGGGTAGAGCATTTGAGTACTCCTTTCGAAATATGAGCCAGGGGATTTGGATTTTGATATATAAAGGAATATCTGTAGGAGGGGGAGACTCTATACCAGGAACATCCTATGAAGAACTGTAATCGCAAAACCGAGTGGCTACATCAATCTAAGACTTGACCATATTTATGCATAGACAGTCATTGTCTTGCGACGGTGGGTTTTGAATTCCACTCACTGCATTTCCGACATTAGAGGAGATCAAGGCCATATGTTGATTATGCAAAAAAAGATTTGTTAGCACAGTGGGCGATAGAGATAAAATCCTCACAGCTTCCTCGAGTTTGGGGCACAAGTGGGTAAGGTGATCATCAATACAAAGCTTACAAGGGAATTTCACCTTTCGCCTCTCTTTCTTTCCCTCACTAGCATTAACCTTCAATCTATCATTTTTAGAGTTTTCCTTGGGTTTATTATCTTTATTCCTCTCACCCTTATGATTTTTACCACGTCCTTTCCATTTATTCCCTCCCAGTTATTGGTTACGATTTGGGTTGGTCGACGATTGCACATAATGTACATTTGTTGACTGTGTGGGAGTGGAGGTCACAGACGGAGCTTTCCCTCCTATAGACTGGCTTAGAGACAAATCATTCAATTATCTTGTCACCAAGTCTGTAGATTTAACATTTGTGGAGCCTATAATAACATCGACATGAGGCCCACGATTTTGTCTAGGATCATAGTTTGACCTCAGTGCATCACGAAGAATCTTTAATAAGATCCGAAACTGAGAAAAAATGATATCTAACTATTGGGCTTTAAAAATCACTTCCTCTTCATATGTTACCTCGGATGTAGAAACATCGTTTAAAATATAAGGCAGTAAAGACTTAAGAAACCATTTGAACAAGAATTCTGGAGTAATGTAGGTTTTGATCATCCTCTTCCTTCTGCGCCACTCTTAGATGTGATTTGAGATATGGGTGGGTTTGTCCTGGCGAAGGGGCGACAGGAGTTCTATGTCAACGTCATAATGAAACAAAAATTGGAAGTTTTTGAGGAAAATTAAAACCATCTGATTAAAATTTCCTTGCATCCCCCCAAGTAGCTTTATATACCATTTTCTTGCAACCCCTATGAGGGTGCATTGAAACAATATTAAACAAATAAAATCGTCACTAAGGGAATTGGAAGAGCACCAAAGATGAAAAGTAGTGACGTGATAACCAGGATTCTCACCAGTCTTTCCGTCAAATTTAAAAACATCTTAAGGAAGCTCGGTGGGGACAGGGGGCCATGTTGAGTCATGGTGCACCGGGTCGTTCATTGATATTGACAAGTCTGTAAAATTGAGCATGGACAGAGAAGGGAGACAGGGTTGCGACATCTGGCCCCAAATTCCTAGAAAAGATTGATGTTAGGGAATCAAATCCCATTCAGGGTTCTGGTATGCACCATGTTCATGTCCGGGGTTGTAAAACCCCCCTCCAAACTGATTCATAAGGGTTTGATTGGGAACCATTCCAATAGGAATGTTATGATGAGGGTTGTAAATATTGCCCCTAGCCGGAGTAGCTCCAGGTTGGAGATTACCCAAAGTATGAAACTTACCTCCTCGAAATTGGTGTGGATGAGGTAGCTGTAAAGGACAGAACATAAGCGGCAGCTTGTTTGCCTGGTTGATTACTCCATCAAGGAGCATGAAGACTAGGATTAGACCCAGGGTGAAAAGGAGATAGGATTCCAACTATAGGAGTCGCTTGGGGAATATGAATACTGCCAAACGAAAGTAGAATATGCAGAGGATCCATGCCCGCATGTCCAATACTAGGATTCAGATTAGATGTTGGAATGTAGGATGAAAATTACGATGTGAAATTCGGCATATCATAAGAGAAAGGGCTAGAGGCAGAAGGGATGGACTGAGTATTGTATCTCGACAAACTAAAAAAAGACCCAAAAGGGTTCATTACTAGAGGTTGAGGAATATTACTCGGGGGAGGAAATCAAAGTATTTCCTCAACATTTAAAGGATCCACCATGATCGAAGTCTCAAAGACTAAGAATCCTAAAATATGACCCGACCTAAAGCAAAAGATGCACTTATGAGGGTTTAAACAGATGTGATAATACCGACATCTCTCAAAAACTATCTGAAGGTGGGTATAATGATCCACTCTCTTGCGAGAGTGAGAAGTGAGATCATCGAGCTAAGATTCGACTATATGCTTGAGATCATGAAAAGTGAGATGCGAAGCTCATGGCTCGTTGGAAGGTTGCTCTGGTGTTTTTAAGGCTAAAAGGCATTTTCTGGTATTTTAAGGTACCCCAAGGACAAATAAACGTCATCCTATGTTGATCATCGGGTTTAATCTGAATCTGGTTGTATCCTGAAAATCTGTCCATAAAAGAAAAAACCTTGCTTCCTGTACACCCATCAAGAATCTAATCAATGAAAGGTGTCAAGAAGTTGTCTTTGGGACATGCCTTATTCAGGTCTCGAAAATACATACACAAACATATGTTCCCTTGATTCTTATTCACAGGAACGAGATTGGATACCCATTCAGTCAAGGGAACCGGGAAGATAAAACTTACATTAAGAAGTTTCTCCACCTCTTCCTTAATAGCAGGGGCCTTCCTAGGATTAACAACTCTTAGATGCTTTCGAACAGGTTTAGCATATGGGTAGGTTTTAATCTCATGTTAGAAAATTAGAAGGTCGATTCATGACATCTCTTTATATGAACAAGCAAATACATCACATAATTCTTTGAAGAGCTCGGTGTAGATTTGAATTTCTTCAGGAGAACAATTCACACCGATATATACATTTTCAATTTTACCTGGAATGTGAGAGATATCGATCATGATGGTAGGATAAATACTTACCATGTTTCCTTCGGCATAAATGTTGTGCGTATCAAGTGGAACTACAGCTTGAAGGACTATCTCACTCAAGGTAGATCTAAAATCATCTTGTTCAATTCTACCAAGATTTGGGAGGAAATAAGAGCGATGATGCATATTATCCCATGTCCTAGTTGAACCATTCATGGCCTCTAATATTGCTTCATTCGAAGGTAAAGTATCATCAAGGAAATCATGTGAGAAATATGATGAGGTGGGCCATATGGGCTGCAGAACCATATCCTCCTCGTTGGCCTATGAGGGAACAGGATCAGGGTAGACAGTAGAGACAAGAACAACCTGATACGTTGTCTTTGTCGTCGAAAGTGGTATTTTCATTCCAATATGCAACTAACCTTCACAAGATGATGTTGGAGAAGGTAGGGTCCAAGGATCATTAAAATACAAAGTGAGGAAAGGAACAAACCTCATTGACAAAGAAAACCCACTGGACATGGCATAGATATGATGAATTGGTGCTACGAAATCAAAGGTACCCATAAGGGAGGAATACATTCTGACACCAATATCCTTAGTTTCTGGCTAAGAATTATCGATCATGGGGATCGAAGGTCCATTTGCAGTCATAGCATAAGTCCAGTTATGCCCTAGTAGTAATTTATATTCAAGGGGTGCATCAACCACCTCGACGTCCACCTCCACTATCTTCCTACCTAACTAGACCGGAAAGGTAGGGAGAATACTGTGGGGATGAAAAGAATGACCATAAAATGAGGTCACCATAGTTGTAGATTGAGAGAGGGTTGGAGAGCCAAGCACTTTCCAACAAATGAGGTACATCATGCACGTTACAATACCTCCATCAATAACAATGCGTTTGATGGTATACTTTGAGAAATTCACATGGATTTGAAAATCCACATGATAAGGCAAGTGAGGATTCACATATGTGACATCGAACTTGATATCCTTAGATCCATAGGGGTCTAGAGCTCCTAACACAGATAAAAAGGCATTCCTCTATGAAGGACATGTCTAAAGTAGCTCCAGAGCTGACATCACGCAAGGGGTTTGAACCAGATCCGGAATAATAGAGTAGTTAGGGAAGCTCTAGCATTAGGGTTGTGGGTAGAGCATTTGAGTACTCCTTTCAGAATATGAGCCGGGGGATCTGGATTTTGATATATAAAGGAATATCTGGAGGAGGGGGAGACTCTATACCTGGAACATCCTATGAAGAACTATAATCGCGAGACCGAGTGGCTACATCAATCTAAGACTTGACCATATTTATGCATAGACAGTCATTGTCTTGCGCCGGTGGGTTTTGAATTCCACTCACTACATTTCCGACATTAGAGGAGATCAAGGCGATATGTTGATTATGAAAAAAAGGATTTGTTAGCACAATGGGCGATAGAGATAAAATCCTCACAGCTTCCTCGAGTTTGGGGCACAAGTGGGTAAGGTGATCATCAATACAAAGCTTACAAGGGAATTTCACCTTTCGCCTCTCTTTCTTTCCCTCACTAGCATTAACCTTCAATCTATCATTTTTAGCATTTTCCTTGGGTTTATTATATTTATTCCTCTCACCCTTATGATTTTTACCACGTCCTTTCCATTTCTTCCCTCCCAGTTATTGGTTACCATTTGGGTTGGTCGACGATTGCACAGAATGTACATCTATTGACTGTGTGGGAGTGGAGGGCACAGACAGAGCCTTCCCTCCTATAGACTGGCTTAGAGACAACTCATTCAATTATCTTGTCACCAAGTCTGTAGATTTAACATTTGCAGAGTCTATAATGACATCGACATGGGGCTCACGAATTTTGTCTAGGATCATAGTTTGAACTCAGTGCATCACAAAGAATCTTGTATAACATCCGAAACTGAGCAAAAATGAGATCTAACTATTGGGCTTTAAAAATCACTTCCTCTTCATATGTTACCTCGGATGTAGAAACATCCTTTGAAGTATAAGCCAGTAAAGACTTAAGAAACCATTTGAATAAGAACTCTGGAGGAATGTAGGCTTTGATCATCCTCTTCCTTCTGCGCCACTTTTAGATGTGATCTGAGATATGGGTGGCTTTGTCCTAGCGAAGGGGCAATAGGAGTTCTATGTCAACGTCATAATGAAACAAAAATTGGAAGTTTTTGAGGAAAACTAAAACCATTTGATTAAAATTCCCTTGCATCCCCCCAGGTAGCTTTATATACCATTTTCTTGCAACCCCTATGAGGGTGCATTGAAACAATATTAAACAAATTAAATCGTCACTAAGGGAATTGGAAGAGCACCAAAGATGAAAAGTAGTGACGTGATAACCAGGATCCTCACCAGTCTTTCCGTCAAATTTCAAAATATCTTAAGGAAGCTTGGTGGGGACAGGGGGCCATGTTGAGTCATTGTGTACCGGGTCGTTCATTGATATTGACAAGTCTGGAAAATTGAGCATGGACAGAGAAGGGAGACAGGGTTGCGACATCTGGCCCCAAGTTCCCAGAAAATATTGATGTTAGCGAATCACATCCCATTCAGGGCTCTGGTATGCACCATGTTCATGTCCGCGGTTGTAAAACCCCCCTCCAAACTGATTCATAAGGGTTTGATTGGGCACCATTCCAATAGGTATGTTATGATGAGGGTTGTAAATATTGCCTCTAGCCGGAGTAGCTTCAGGTTGGAGATTACCCAAAGTATGAAATTCACCTCCTCGAAATTGGTGTGGATGAGGTAGTTGTAAAGGACAGAACATAAGCGACAACTTTTTCGCCTGGTTGATTACTCCATCAAGGAGCATGAAGACCAGAATTAGACCCAGGGTGAAAAGGAGATAGGATTCCAACTGTAGGAGTTGCTTGGGGAATATGAATACTGCCAAACGAAAGTAGAATATGCAGAGGAGACATGCCCCCATGTCCAATACTAGGATTCAGATTAGATGTTGGAATGTAGGATGAAAATTACGATGTGAAATTCGGCATATCATAAGAGAAAGGGCTAGAGGCAAAAGGGATGGACTGAGTATTGTAGCCCGACGAACTAAAAAGAGACCCAAAAGGGCTCATTACTAGAGTTTGAGTATTAACTATAGGTCGAACAAGAGTGATGATGGGAACTTTCGTCACTACAACTGTAGTGGTAGACAGCATGGAAGGAGTTCCATTAATTATGGTAGGTATGGGAGTCGAACGACTCCCAATATATTTATGACTTGACTCAGTACTCATACTTGTATGACCACAAGTATGGTAGGTGGAAGTGTGTGTACCATGTTTGATAACTTTACTCCTTTTAGAAGGCAAAGACTCAATATGGTCGCCAATTCTATTACGAAGAAAACCACTCTATGGCATGGGGTAAACCACAACAGATGGAATGACTATAGAAATTAACTCTAGTCTCAAGTATTCTATATAAACAAAGATGCTAACAAGGAAAGATAAAGAGCCTACCTCGTCTGGATGTTCGAAGAAGGACATTGTTGAGCATTCGATTTAAATCTATACACCTGCAACCTTTCCTCAAAAACCAAGATATGCAATCATATGGTGATAATATATATAGTTAGCGCATATAATAGCATAATCCATCAATATTCATAATAAATATTCCCATGGAATAACAATTCAAATATTTGCAAGACATTAATTAGATAAGAAAAGAGTATTTCTATTAAAATATAATCAACAAAAGTGTATGAATGACAAACTTCTGTGTGGGCATGTCTCGGAACCGAGAAACTAAGTCCCTTCTAGCTGGGCCTCCACCACTTCAATCCTCCACAAAGGAAATCTCATATAAGAGAGACAATGAGGTTCTTCATCAAAGAGGGAAGAGATTGGGGGATGAACAATGTGTTCAAAATTAAAAGGACAAAGGGATGCAGAGTCAATATGAAGTGAATAATATTTCTAGAGTAACTTTTCTATCAAAGTTGAATTCTTCTCCTTCTTCCACAACTTGGATATGGCCCATTTATAACCCTCAAATGGAACTGAAGGGATGAGTCAGAACATTTCCAGTATATGGAAGGTCAAGGATCATGGATCTCATGACGTGACATGGAAACCCGACACCATCTTTAATTTTGGACACAAAACCCAACATAAACGGGC